>JAVTVJ010001912.1:0-17684 GCA_034509425.1 Eopsaltria australis | reverse complement strand
GTGTCCCTGCTGGCCCCACAGGCTGAGCTCTGGTTCTGTGGGATCCATTTGTCTGAAATGGAAATACTTTCTCTTAAGGTCCTCCTAGACGGAGGAACAAACCTACAGGAAACATTAAGTCCCCGAAGGCATTCAAACGCATGCATCAGAGGCTGATTGATCTGGAGAGACGCCGAGGTGGGTGCATGTCCCTGAGCCTTCTCCTGGCACTCAGCAGCGGGGGGCTTTTGCTGCACATCTGGGCACGCCGTGCCCGGCACAGCGGGAAGGGATCCACGGCAGCCTGGCTGCCCCGCTGCTGCTTTCACGCCCTGCAGGGCTGTTTCCCAGCCTGGCCTGGCTGCAGCTTCTCCCCAGCCTCTGCAGGAAGGCATTTGGCATCAGCTACCAGGGTGCCCAAACTGCACCAGGGGCCAGGCACACCCTGAGATGCCCTGCAATTTCCCAGTCTCTGGGGGGAGATCAGGACAGGCTGCTGTTTGGAGGAGCTCTTGCAGCCCCAAAAGCCTGGGCATTTTCCTGATCTTTACCTGGGACTTTGACAAGCATTGTCTCCTGAATCTGCCCCCTCCTCAATGGGGAATGCTTCCATCTCTCCCTCCTCCTGTCTACAGAGATGAAAGGAGAGACTGTGATGAAGACTGAGTTTCCCAGAGGAAGCAGTGGCTCTGTGCCAGCCTCTGCTGCAGGAAGGGAGGCGATGCCAGGCGCAGTCTCAGGAAGTAATTGCAGTGCCTCTGGGCCTGAGCCCTGCTGAGGCTTCAGCTGCCATCTCTGCTGCTGGGCAGTGCGGGCACACAGCATTAGCCGAGCCCCTTGCAGTGCTCAGTTCCCTAGAGAAGGGAATCCCAGCACATCATGCAATGGTTCTGCTCTGTGCTCCCTTCTAGACTGGGCTCGTGACTTGCATCGTTTGCAAATGCTGGTAGACAATGGTAGAAAGCTCTTGCAGCTTGATGATGGTAAGTTCACAGCAACCCTTTGCCAACGCAGTAATCATTGTCCAAGTGTAATCATTGACCAGAGTAAGATTCATGTGTACTTTCCCTGAAGTTTGATGGATTCTGGAATCTTGGCCTGGAAATTTCTACTCTTGTGCCCTGAGTGGTCCCACAGGATCGCTGTCAGTGGGAGCAAGGAGCACTGAGCTGTCAATCCTCTCCCCCTGTGCAATGCCAGTTGCTCCGTGCCTTCCGTGTGCTCTGTGCAGCCACGGAGAAGAGCAGAGAGGGAAGGGGCCGGGCCCGGGGCTGTGCCTTGCGCAGTGGCTCCTCTGCCGGCCCCAGGCAGCCTGAGCTGCTCCCGCTGCCGCTGCCAAGGCCCGGCCCTGCCTGGGGCTCAGCTTCGAGCTGCTGGCACCTCCAGGGACTCCTTCCTGCCCTGGCTGCCCCGCAAGGGGCTCCTTCCATCCCAGTGTGGGGCCACTGCAGGCAGGCACGGGGTCCCTCTGGCCCTGCGCCCGAGGGGAAGGCAGAGATGAGGGAGAGCCTTGGAGGGCACCAATCACCCAGGTGCACTCACTGCCACTGTGGCCTGAAGGAGAATCTTCAGCAGTGCCACGGGAGCTCTTCTGGCTTGCCTTCTTTTGCAGATGAACCTGAGGATGAAGATGATCTGGATTCTGAACCCACAGCCATTATTGAGCCTCCAGAAGATGATGACGAGGATGAGGATGAGGATGATGATGATGATGATGAGGAGGATGAGGGTAGGTGAAGGCCTTTCCCCCTGGGTGAGAGAGCTGCCAGCTCAGAGCCCAAAGCTGGGCCAGGGGGGCATGGCTGCAGGTGCCAGGACTGAGCCGTGCACGTGTGTGCCCTCGCCCTGCGGGATCCCCTCACCGCTCCTGCGGCTCCGTGCTGCCCATGCAGACCTGCAGAGATGACAGAAGCTTCTCTGGCTGTTGAGTTACAGGTGTGCCTACACAAAGGACATTGCCTGTTCCTTTGCTGAATGCTCCACGCAAGGGCACAGCAGAGATTAATTAGCCCAAGCAGGCTCAGGGGACGTGGGTATTGAGCACTTCTGTGCCGAGGGGCGGCAAGGTGCCTGCAGGCCCCAGCCCTGGGGGAACAGAGAACGTCCTGGCCGTAGGCACCGTGCTGCCAGCTCAGCAGTGCAGCACAGCACGGGCTCACGCTCCCCATTGCTCCCCCAGCTGCAATGCCACAGATTGCTCCCGAGACCACAACACGTGCTGACAACATGTGGAGAGGCATGAGAGGAGCTTTCTGCTGGGGACCACGTTGTTTCATTAAGTTATTGGGCATTGTGGCTGGCGCGGCACTTTTCCTGATAACGTGCTCTGCCGGAATCTGGTACTGCTGGAAGAGAAAATGGTGAGTGTTTTATTCATCTTTCCCTCAAACAGCTTCATTTGCTGGCTGTTGCTAGACAGGAAACATTCCCAGGGAGGCTGCTGTGGAGTTGTAGGGAGTCACTGGTTGTCCAGATAACTCTGCTGAGGCTTCTGCTGCTGCCCAGTGCTTTAATTGGCCTCTTAATTGCTGGGCCTTGTCCTGGGCAGCCCGCTGGGGCTGCAGCCAGTGCTGGCTGCCACTGAGGCTGCCTGGCCAAGAGCAGCCCCAGGAGCAGCGGCAGAGGCAAAGCAAGGTGGGGAGGAGAAAGAGCGGGGACGAGATTGCCCTTGAAAGGCAGACGCGCTCTGGGGCCGCTCCTGGCCAGGGAGCCTGCCCAGAGCCATGCCCTGCTGGCTGGGGCCTTGAGGGGCAGCTGTCCAGCTGGGCCAGGCTGTGCCAGCAGCTCCAGCCGTGCTGGGGAGCCTTGCCAGCTCTGGGCGTGCTGTGCAGGAGGGTCCCTGTGTGCCAGGTGCAGCTGGGGGCCTCAGCCACTCCTCTCTCCACAGGTGCTCCTGTGCACCATCAGAAGAGCAGCCAAACTCCTCAGGCAGCACGAATGGGACATCTTATCCCACCTCTTCACGTCTGCCCCCGTGTGCCCTGGTGCCGTACCACTGCCTCCCTGCTGCCATTCCAACACGCGTACAACCGAAAGGACAGCCTCATCCCCTGAGCCCCCTGGTCCTGCACCCCGGCGAGTTCTAAAGGTGTCCGCCAGGGCAGGGCTTGGCCCGTGTTTTATGTTGCAATAAAGAAATGCAGTTGTTACACCAGTGTCCGGCTGGTACCCCCAGCAAAGGCCACACGGCAGCAGCCCTGGCTGAGCTCCATGGCCGGCAGCAGCCGTGGATGCCCACGGTGTGGGCAGGCAGGAGGCAGGCAGGGAGGGGCTGCTGTGCCCAGCGGCGGGGCCGGGGGGCCGGGGGAGCCCATGCTGAGCGTCCCTGGGCTGAGGGCACATTTCCTTCACTGCCATCAGCTGCGCCTGCACCTCCTCCAGTGGCATGGCCAGGAAAAGAGGGAAGCCAGCAGTAAGTGGCTTGAAAAAAATGGGATGGGATTGGACTGTGCACCATGAGAAGCCTTTCATAGCGTGAGAGATGAGCTCAGAGCCCAACAGAGCCTGGGCCTGTGGCACCCTGGGATCCCTTACAAGCAAAGTGGGGATTTGCCCTCCAGGCCTCGTGTTCACCCAGGGACACACGGTGCACATACACAGGGAATATGGCCCAGCCCTGTTGCTGCTCCTTGAGTTTGGGTCCCCCTAAAGGTGTGCAGGGGGTTTGGGTCACCTCTGTGCTGTGCAGGGGGCTGGGGACACCTGTAAGTTGTGCAGGGAATTTGGGGTATCTCCGAAAGTGTGCAAGGGCCGAGGGAGCCCAGGAAGTTGAGCAGGGCTCAGGGATCTCTTGTGAGGCACACAGGGGGATTTTAGGGTGGCTGGAGATTCCCATAAGATGTGCAGTGCGTTTGGGGCTCCTCTAAAGCATGCAGCTTACCCTGATGGCCTGCATTGCATGATTTTTATAAATGATAGCATAAGGCCTTCACTTTTTAAATCTGGCCCAAAGGCCAGCACAGAGCACAGCACACACTTGGTGTTGGTGTGGCAGGGCCGGTGCTGCCTGCAATAGTGGGAATCAGCCACTTGAATTTGAGTTGAATTTGGGACTTGACATTGCTATTGCAGGTAGAACCATGAAAGGTCTCACTTATCCAATCTCCTATAAATCAGTTCTTGTGAAAAAAATAGATTGGATGGAGCTGCCTGACAGGACATAGTCTCCACTGGGAGCACAGCTCTGGAGATCCATTCCCACACTGTCCTGCTCACGCAGCCTTGAGCTCACAGCAGGCCTCTGAGCTCACAGCAGGGCTCTGAGCTCACAGCAGGCTCTGAGCTCACAGTAGGCTGAGGTCACAGCAGGGCTCTGAGCTCACAGAGCTGCCAGAGCCCCATGGTTGCACAGCACCACGAGTGACCAGTCGGTCCTTGACCACAACTGTTGCAGCAGCTGTGGCGGCGGCAGCAGTGGTGCTGACCTTGGGACAGCAGTGTCAGGACAGTGGTGGCAGCAAGAGCTGCACGAGTGGCTCAGGGCAAGGCACCATGGCCCTTGCTCTGCGCCTCTTCCTCCTGCTCCTCCTGGCAGTGGCCCTGCCTGCCAGGGCTGCCCAGGCTGCTCCGCTGGGAGCAAGGGGAGCAGGTGAGCCCAGGCCTGGCTCCCCTTTCCCGGGACAGAGCTCCCTTCTCCCCGGGAAGCATTGGGGATGGTTTTCCCAGGGCTGGAGGGAGGGTTTCCTCGGTGGCAGGGACAGAGCCCCAGGGGTCCTGTGCTGCTCCAGCCGCCCCTCCAGGGATGTTGCCCAGGGAATGCAAAGAGGGTGCAGAGTGACCAGGAGCCAGCCCAGAGCTGCCCAGGCCCCTCTGCACCTTTGGCCATGTCCACTGACATCTGGCTCCCACGGCCTTAGCCGAGCCCCTTGCAGTGCCCAGGTCCCTAAGGCACAAGGGGATCCCAGCACAGCATGGAACGGTTCTGGTCTGTGCTCCATTCTAGGTGTGGGTGCTGGGAAGGCTTTTCCAGCACCTTGGCTTCATGAAGATTTGCAGCCCCTGGAGCCCCCTGCAGGTATGTTGTCAACGTTTCTAAAAGACTAATCATTGATAACCTGGCAGAAACCAGGTGACAGAAGCTTCTCTGGCTGTTGAGTTACAGGTGTGTCCGAAGGAAAGACTTTTCAAGCTCCTTTCCTGGTTGCTCCACACAAGCCTGGCTCCCGTCGCAGGGGTGAGTCGTGTGTCCCTGCTGAGCCCACAGGCTGAGCTCTGGTTCTGTGGGATCCATTTGTCTGAAATGGAAATACTTTCTCTTAAGGTCCTCCTAGACGGAGGAACAAACCTACAGGAAACATTAAGTCCCCGAAGGCATTCAAACGCATGCATCAGAGGCTGATTGATCTGGAGAGACGCCGAGGTGGGTGCATGTCCCTGAGCCTTCTCCTGGCACTCAGCAGCCGGGGGCTTTTGCTGCACATCTGGGCACGCCGTGCCCGGCACAGCGGGAAGGGATCCACGGCAGCCTGGCTGCCCCGCTGCTGCTTTCACGCCCTGCAGGGCTGTTTCCCAGCCTGGCCTGGCTGCAGCTTCTCCCCAGCCTCTGCAGGAAGGCATTTGGCATCAGCTGCCAGGGCGCCCAAACTGCACCACGGGCCAGGCGCACCCTGAGATGCCCTGCAATTTCCCAGTCTCTGGGGAGATCAGGACAGGCTGCTGTTTGGAGGAGCTCTTGCAGCCCCAAAAGCCTGGGCATTTTCCTGATCTTTACCTGGGACTTTGACAAGCATTGTCTCCTGAATATGCCCCCTCCTCAATGGGGAATGCTTCCATCTCTCCCTCCTCCTGTCTACAGAGATGAAAGGAGAGACTGTGATGAAGACTGAGTTTCCCAGAGGAAGCAGTGGCTCCGTGCCAGCCTCTGCTGCAGGAAGGGAGGCGATGCCAGGCGCAGTCTCAGGAAGTAATTGCAGTGCCTCTGGGCCTGAGCCCTGCTGAGGCTTCAGCTGCCATCTCTGCTGCTGGGCAGTGCGGGCACACAGCATTAGCCGAGCCCCTTGCAGTGCTCAGTTCCCTAGAGAAGGGAATCGCAGCACATCATGCAATGGTTCTGCTCTGTGCTCCCTTCTAGACTGGGCTCGTGACTTGCATCGTTTGCAAATGCTGGTAGACAATGGTATAAAGCTCTTGCAGCTTGATGATGGTAAGTTCACAGCAACCCTTTGCCAACGCAGTAATCATTGTCCAAGTGTAATCATTGACCAGAGTAAGATTCATGTGTCCTTTCCCTGAAGTTTGATGGATTCTGGAATCTTGGCCTGGAAATTTCTACTCTTGTGCCCTGAGTGGTCCCACAGGATCGCTGTCAGTGGGAGCAAGGAGCATTGAGCTGTCAATCCTCTCCCCCTGTGCAATGCCAGTTGCTCCTTGCCTTCCGTGTGCTCTGTGCAGCCACGGAGAAGAGCAGAGAGGGAAGGGGCCGGGCCCGGGGCTGTGCCTTGCGCAGTGGCTCCTCTGCCGGCCCCAGGCAGCCTGAGCTGCTCCCGCTGCCGCTGCCAAGGCCCGGCCCTGCCTGGGGCTCAGCTTAGAGCTGCTGGCACCTCCAGGGACTCCTTCCTGCCCTGGCTGCCCCGCAAGGGGCTCCTTCCATCCCAGTGTGGGGCCACTGCAGGCACGGGGTCCCTCTGGCCCTGCTCCCGAGGGGAAGGCAGAGATGAGGGAGAGCCTTGGAGGGCACCAATCACCCAGGTGCACTCACTGCCACTGCGGCCTGAAGGAGAATCTTCAGCAGTGCCACGGGAGCTCTTCTGGCTTGCCTTCTTTTGCAGATAAACCTGAGGATGAAGATGATCTGGATTCCGAACCCATAGCCATTATTGAGCCTCCAGAAGATGGTGATGATGATGATGATGATGATGGGGTTGAGGATGAGGATGAGGATGAGGGTAGGTGAAGGCCTTTCCCCCTGGGTGAGAGAGCTGCCAGCTCAGAGCCCAGAGCTGGGCCAGGGGGGCATGGCTGCAGGTGCCAGGACTGAGCCGTGCACGTGTGTGCCCTCGCCCTGCGGGATCCCCTCACCGCTCCTGCGGCTCCGTGCTGCCCATGCAGACCTGCAGAGATGACAGAAGCTTCTCTGGCTGTTGAGTTACAGGTGTGCCTACACAAAGGACCTTGCCTGTTCCTTTGCTGAATGCTCCACGCAAGGGCACAGCAGAGATTAATTAGCCCAAGCAGGCTCAGGGGACGTGGGTACTGAGCACTTCTGTGCCGAGGGGCGGCAAGGTGCCTGCAGGCCCCAGCCCTGGGGGAACAGAGAACGTCCTGGCCGTAGGCACCGTGCTGCCAGCTCAGCAGTGCAGCACAGCACGGGCTCACGCTCCCCCTTGCTCCCCCAGCTGCAATGCCACAGATTGCTCCCGAGACCACAACACGTGCTGACAACATGTGGAGAGGCATGAGAGGAGCTTTCTGCTGGGGACCACGTTGTTTCATTAAGTTATTGGGCATTGTGGCTGGCACGGCACTTTTCCTGATAACGTGCTCTGCCGGAATCTGGTACTGCTGGAAGAGAAAATGGTGAGTGTTTTATTCATCTTTCCCTCAAACAGCTTCATTTGCTGGCTGTTGCTAGACAGGAAACATTCCCAGGGAGGCTGCTGTGGAGTTGTAGGGAGTCACTGGTTGTCCAGATAACTCTGCTGAGGCTTCTGCTGCTGCCCAGTGCTTTAATTGGCCTCTTAATTGCTGGGCCTTGTCCTGGGCAGCCCGCTGGGGCTGCAGCCAGTGCTGGCTGCCACTGAGGCTGCCTGGCCAAGAGCAGCCCCAGGAGCAGCGGCAGAGGCAAAGCAAGGTGGGGAGGAGAAAGAGCGGGGACGAGATTGCCCTTGAAAGGCAGACGCGCTCTGGGGCCGCTCCTGGCCAGGGAGCCTGCCCAGAGCCATGCCCTGCTGGCTGGGGCCTTGAGGGGCAGCTGTCCAGCTGGGCCAGGCTGTGCCAGCAGCTCCAGCCGTGCTGGGGAGCCTTGCCAGCTCTGGGCGTGCTGTGCAGGAGGGTCCCTGTGTGCCAGGTGCAGCTGGGGGCCTCAGCCACTCCTCTCTCCACAGGTGCTCCTGTGCACCATCAGAAGAGCAGCCAAACTCCTCAGGCAGCACGAATGGGACATCTTATCCCACCTCTTCACGTCTGCCCCCGTGTGCCCTGGTGCCGTACCACTGCCTCCCTGCTGCCATTCCAACACGCGTACAACCGAAAGGACAGCCTCATCCCCTGAGCCCCCTGGTCCTGCACCCCGGCGAGTTCTAAAGGTGTCCGCCAGGGCAGGGCTTGGCCCGTGTTTTATGTTGCAATAAAGAAATGCAGTTGTTACACCAGTGTCCGGCTGGTACCCCCAGCAAAGGCCACACGGCAGCAGCCCTGGCTGAGCTCCATGGCCGGCAGCAGCCGTGGATGCCCACGGTGTGGGCAGGCAGGAGGCAGGCAGGGAGGGGCTGCTGTGCCCAGCGGCGGGGCCGGGGGGCCGGGGGAGCCCATGCTGAGCGTCCCTGGGCTGAGGGCACATTTCCTTCACTGCCATCAGCTGCGCCTGCACCTCCTGAGACTCTCACAGGGATACTTGGGGGTTTTCTGTGAGGTGTGCAGGGATCCCTCGTGGGGCACACACAGGGGTATTTTGGTGTCTCTGGAAGGTGTGCAGGGATCCCTCGTGAGCTGCACAGCTGGCTTAAACTCGAGAGGCTTTTTCACCCTTCTCAGCACAGCCAAGGGACACTGTGGGTCGAGGCTGTGCAAAGCCGGCACGAAGCGCCCTGCAAAGCCTCGGGCGGGGCCCATCCCCGGGGCCGGGTTCCCTCTGCCGCCGCCGCGCCCACTTCGGGCCGGGTCCTGCGGCCGGGCCGGGCCGGGTGAGGGTCCCGGCGGGGAAGGGCCAAGGCCGGGGCTGCCATGGGGCTGCCATGGGGCTGCCATGGGCTGCCGAGCAGCGCCGTGGCCCTGGGCTGCAGCCAAACACACACTGACAGCCATGGGGCACAGGAGGCACCCGGGGGTACAGCTGAGGCCCTGGCTTCTCTCCCTTCTCTGTTCGTTCTGAGGGCACAGCTCAGATCCCATGTACATTTGCGAACACGCTGGGCAAGTGTTGAGGGGCAGAGAGTAACAACCCTTCTTGCTGGGAAGCGTGGCTGATACTGTGGGGTTTTTTGATTTGTTGCCCTCTAAGTCTGTCCTGGGAGAGAGGTAAATTTGCTTGCTCTCAGTAAGGCCCTTTTCTTTTTGGTGACAGTGGGGCTGCAGTGGAGCCAGGGCTGAAGGAGGATCCAAGGACGCTGCTTGGGCCATGGTTGTGGGACACCTTGGCTCCATCCTTCTGGCTGTGATTTGCAGTGGTGCTCGTGCAGAACTGGCTTCAGTTCATTCATCTTGGCACCAAAACTCGGGAATAAAGCTCTTTAACACCACTGTAGTATTAAGAGGCTGGCATTACTTTCTGGAGGCGCTGGATGCACAGGCCATTGGGGTCACAGGGCCTTCTTGGTGGGGTCTTCAGGCACCCTGGTGCTCATTGAAGAAGGAAGCTGATTCTTCTGGGGAAAAGATTGTTTTCCATGTGTGGAAAAGGATAACCTCTCACTTCCCCATCCCTTCCTATACAAAGTTATGCAGGCAAGTGCATCCATATCTCTCTATCTGCCTTGTCTATCTATCTATCTATCTATCTATCTATCTATCTTATTAATCTATGAAAAAAATTCTATGCACAATATTTTGTTTATTTGTAAATTATGACACATCTATTGAGAGCTGGAAAATGATACCATCCATTTTTGATACAGCAAAGCTTGGGTTTTTAGGAGCAGAGATGAACTGTGATTTCTTGCTTTCTTGCTAGACGTATGCTGGCTTGTTTACATTGATTTGAACTGAAATCCTGCAAAGCTCAACAATGGCTGGTAGGCACCAGTGTGATATCCTTCAAAGCCTTTTTTTCATTTTCATTTCTTTCTCCTATGATGGTTGGTAAGTACCTTTCTTCCTGCTATGTGCTGGCAATATTGGAGGTAGAAAACAGCATAATACTGCATATTTTAGATACCTGATGGTTTTCTTGTGAAATTTTATGGTAGTATCTCCTCTCTAAAATCCCCTTCAAATGGAATCAGCTACTGGGCACAACTTGCTGGATAGCTGCAGCTCAGGTTTCTGCAGTGGAGGAGGCTTTTTGTTCTTCTACACATGTATCAAACACAGCAAATTGCAAGGAAAAGAGCTTTGTTTAGTGTAGCCTGGACTTTGGGAAGATGGTAGCTCTTAGATCAATACCCAGCAAACTGCCTCAATTCTTTTCTGTGACTGCTCTCTTGTGATTTTGGCCTGGCTTCTTTAGGAGGTTCAGTTTCCCTTTAGAAATGGCACGAGAACCCTCAGTGTGCTCCCGTGGAGCCAGTGCTGTCTGTAAGAGTCTGGACGGAAATCCCTTGTCTGCCTCACGACCATCGACAGAAGCAGAGGCCAAAAACCCAGAGACCCTAACAGGGGAAAAGGACTTTTGCACAATGAAGTCCAGCCAGATCTTGATGGGATGCCTGCCAGGTGCTCAGGTGTACTGCAGAGCTGTGCTGCTGAGCTGTGCTGCAGAGGCGTGTTGGTACATGCCCGTGGGAACCGCATCTGCCCGGCTACCGGGACAGAAAGAACCGAACTATATGTCCGGTACAGCTGCACCTGTACTCTAAAACAATGGGCCTTACTCCCCACCTGCTGGCTACTTGCCCCTCGTCTCTGGAGGGATTGCCTCATCTCTTGCTTACCTGCCCCCCTGCTTTTGAAAAGACTATAAAGAGACTCTCAAAAGGTACCCCTACGAGATCTCCCTATGGACGAGACGAATCCATCGGATCCGGACAACGAGGACTTCGTCGTGCCGTGGTAGCTATGCCCCTCCTTTCCTCTCTCTCTCTCTCTTTCTTCTCTCTCTCTCTCTCCTCTATTGGATAAGCGTGTTGTTGGCACTCAATAAAGTGCTTTTGATTTTTGATTGAAGCCAAAATACTTGTCCCAGTTTTCTTTTGCACTCTGAGATTCAAAGTAACGAACCATCACGACCCCTGCTCCTACGAGCGGATCGTGACATCAATTGGCGTCACGGACAGGATTCTGAGGCAGAAGGGGCTGCAAGGTTTTGTGTAGTCTGTAACAGGGGAAGGATGTTTTGCTCCAGCCACACCTAGCCCGACACTCCAAAAGGGTGAGCGGTGTCTAGAAAGCAAGGGGGGGCATCTCGAATTTCCCGCAAACTGCACATGCCTAGGTGAAAAGCACCCCTATGTGGTAGATAGGGACAGGCGGACGGAAGATCTCGCGATGTGACGGAAAGCAAGGGCAGCATGGAACCCTCCTCCCTTCCTTCCTGCATGATAACAGATCACCCAGAGTATGCAACTTCTCCTAACCCAGTAGTTTTCCACTCCTTACTAACCCTAGCTATCCCATCGTCCCCCTTCTGACGTAGTGAAGCCCCCTAGACTGTTTAACCTCGTGAGATAAGGAAATAAACGCCATTTGACCATCCACCACGTTGGTGTCTGTGAGTCCATGGCCCGAGTGGCCCGGGTGAGGCCGGGCTGCCGTGCTGCCGTTCTTGAACCAGGTCGCCTGCCTTCATAGCAAGAAGGCAACATAGTGGTGCCGAAACCCGGGAAGAAGAAGAGGAGCTCGGGCTACGGGATTCGCCTGGACAAGACACAGCGGCCTAAGCAGCGAAGCTGACTTCAGGCGGGGGAGACGTCCCCAAAGGACCCACGGTCACGATGGAGACCGTTGCAAAGGTCGTGAGTTTACTTTATAAGCAGTGGGGTATTAAGTGTAAGCTCAAGGATTTTCATATTGCTATTGCAAAACTCCTGGAGCTTGGGGCGATTGAGCGTCCAGCAGAAATATTACACCCAGAGGTGTGGGAGAAATGTACCAATGTTTTAGCAGAGGAAACTAAAGTCTCGGGCAGCGGAAAAAGTCTCAAAGCGTGGGGGAAAGTAGAAACGGCTTTACGCCAAGCGCTGGAACAACAGGAGACTTGGAAAGCTGCACGTGCATGTTTATTAGCTACTCCTAAGCTGGGGGTGGGAGCAATGACGCAGACAGACCCCGAGAGCGGTCTATCTGAGAGCGAGGGTTCGCGGGGACCGGGCGCGCTTCCCTCCTCCCCGAACCCGAATCCAAACGCCCCGGGGCCCCCAGAAAACCTCCCGACCCTCCCGCCGAGCCCGCCGGATCCAACCCCTGCCGCGGAAACTTCCCAAACGTCCGCGGTTTCCCCCTCCATCCCTCCGCCGCCGGTTAGCGATCCAACGCTGAAAGCACAGCAATCCGCACGATCTTTTTGGGAGGGATTGGCAACCGAAGCCAGGGAGACCGAGGGGGCAGCTAGAGAAGGAGCGCGGGTGAACCCCTCTCCCCCGCCCTATGCAGTTCAAAATGGCGCGGGCGCCCAAGGAGATGGGCGGGGCCAGGGTTTCAGCGGCGGGAACGAACAAAGATTGCGAGTGTTCGCTGCTGCGCATGCGTGGGAGGAGAGAGCTGCAAACGCGCGGGCACGGGAGAGCGGCAGAGAGCGCATGCCCAGTCAAGAGCCGTGCTCAATGCCATTACCATTTAAAGGAGAGCCCTCCCCTTATGGGAGGCAGGGCAAGCCCAGGGGGCGGGACCGGCACCGCCCCCGGGGGGAGGAGCGGGGTCGGAGCCACCAGAAAAGGCACGGAATCCCGGAAGTGCTCTGGCAGTCGACTTCCGGCTCTGAGTCCGACAACAGCTCCGCTAGCTCTGCTGAGTTATCGGAAACTGACTGGGACACAGAGTCGGAAGAAGCAGAGCTATCACAATTTGAAACGAAAACGAATAAAGTCTTAAATCACGCCGGAAAGCAATCACAATACAAATTCACCGACTGGGGAAAGATAAAAATAGCTTGTGCAGAATGGGTGCCCTCAGCCGCAGTCCATGCTTTCCCAGTGAGAACCACCGGGCAAAACGGGAACCAACAACAGGTTTATGACCCAATAAACCCCAAAGATATACAAACGATTGTCAAAGCAATCTCAGAAAAGGGGATGGATTCCGTCATCGTTTCCACTCTCATAGACGGCCTTTTCAGCAATGAGAACCTGCTCCCCTTTGATATCAGACAAATAGGTCGCATGATTTTTGATGGGGCAGGAATGATTGTTTTTAAACAGGAATGGACAGACAATTGTGCGAGCCTATTAGCCCAGTCCTCTGGGGCGGGGCAACCACTGCATGGCTCGAGTTTATCCAGGCTGACAGGGAAACATGATGAGATGATTACACCTCAGCAGCAAGCTGCACAATTGCGAGCTGAGGAAGTTAGGGCCACAACCCGAGCTGCCAGAGAAGCCATTCGTGCTGCATCTCGTGTGATAGCTAAGCCTTCACCGTGGTCCGCCATAAAGCAAACAGAAAGTGAAAGCTTCACAAAGTTTGTGGACCGCCTACAGGCAGCAGTAGACGCCTCTACCCTGCCTGCGACGGCAAAAGGACCCGTTCTAGCAGACTGCTTGCGGCAACAAAGTAACACTGTTACCAAAGAAATCTTGCGCTCCGTTCCAATAGGAGCCAGCCTGGCTGATATGATCAAACATGTAGTTAGGGAAGAACAGATAACCCCTTTTCAGGCTGTCGTACGTGATCTAACTAGTGCAATGGCGTGCTTCAAATGTGGGCAGGCAGGCCACATCACAACAGGCTGTCCCCACAAATCCCAGCCTCCCCCGGCGGGGCCTCCATCTCAAGCGCGCGTGAGAGGGCCCTGTTGGAGCTGCGGGAAGAAGGGACACTTCGCTAAGGACTGCAGATCCCGACCCCAGGGAAACGGGAGGGGGAGGGGGCGTGCGGGCCGCACCCAGCCTCCTCCCGCTGCGAATGCAAGGCGGCCCATCTATGCCAACCCCCAGTGGGGTGGGGGACCCTCATTCCCTATGCCCCCGCAGGAGACAGCCAGTCTTGCACCCACACAAACGGTGCAAATGCAGAGTTTCACAGCACCGCCAGCAGCACCATTGCACCCACTACAGCCACAAGCCGCACTTGTGCCACATGGCCAGCAGGGGGCGCCCCAGAGTGGAACCCCTGGGTGGCCCTGGCCATGAAAGTAGGGAAAGAACCCCTAATAGTGTGGGGGACATGCCGCCTCTATGGCAGTCAGGATCCCCACGTCATAGGGCTTCAGTTTTGGGCAGACACGGGTTCAGATTGTACAATTATTCCCCAAGCACATTGGCCACAACATTGGCAATTTACAGAAGTCCCCCCAGTGAATGGTGTGGGAGGGCCATCCCGGGCGTGGAAAAGCACCCAGTTGGTAGCTATAACACTTCACACAAAAAAGGGACCAGAACAGACAGTGGCAATCTACCCTTACATTCTACAGAACTCTCCACCTTTGATAGGGAGAGACATCCTTGCTATGTTAGGAGTCAGAATGACAAATTTGCCATGAGGGCCACTGCAGTTCATCCACCGCTGCCAATTAAATTGACTTGGAAATCATCAGAAATTGTATACGTGGAGCAGTGGCCCCTGTCAGAGCCTCGAATGGCAGCTTTGCTGGAACTGGTTGACCGTGAACTACAAAAGGGTCACATAGAACCCTCCATCAGCCCGTGGAACACCCCTGTATTTGTAATCCCCAAAAAGTCTGGAGAAAGTTACCGCCTCATCCATGACCTGAGAGAAGTAAATAAGACAGCCAGACCCATGGGCCCAGTTCAGACACTGCTGCCCATGAACTCAGCTATCCCCAAAGGCCAGCCATGCGCAGTGCTGGACATTAAAGACTGTTTCTTTTCAATACCTCTGCACCCTGAAGACAAAGAGCGTTTTGCTTTTTCTGTCATGTTCCCAAATGGCAATAGACCCAACCTTCGCTTTCAATGGAAAGTATTACCTCAAGGGTTCGTGGACAGTGCCTCCATATGCCAGATCATCGTGGACAAAGCACTGATGCCAGTCCGACACTCCTATCCCGCTGCAACCATCATCCAATACATGGATGACATCCTCGTCGCTGCACCATCAGCAAGTGAAGTGGATCACTTAGTGTCCACAATCACGGAGACTCTCCAAGCAAACGGCTTCGAGATCATGAGCGCGAAGATCAAGAAAGGACCCTGCGTGACCTTCCTGGGAGTAGGAATCACAAGCTCCTACGTGACACCCCCCAAGGTGAAGGTCCGCCGAGACATCAAGACGCTCCATGACGTGCAGCGCCTCGTAGGATCCCTGCAGTGGCTCCGCAACATCGTCCTGATTCCTCCTGAGATCATGGACCCCTTGCATGAGCTCCTGAAAGGCAAGCACCCTTGGGAACCCAAACAACTAACACCACAAGCAGCGAGCTCTCTTGACTTCATCGAGCATCAGATGTCCACCAGCACCCTTGCCAGATGGAACCCAAGCATGCCGCTTGATTTATACGTTCACTTTACACCGAAGGGAGGAGTGGGAGCACTAGCCCAAGGACCTTCAGAGAAGTCCCGACCGATCCAGTGGATAGTCCTTGGAAAACCGGCTCATGCATTCTCCCCAGGAATCGAATGCATCGCCAACCTCATCACGAAGGGCAGAAAACTTGCCTTGAGACACCTGGGAACCGAGCCGACGAGAATCCACCTTCCCTTCCGCAAGCAGCCAATCACAGAATCAACCACGACACAGGAGCACCTAGCCCTTGCTCTCACAGGCTTCGCAGGAGAAATCTCCTACTCCGCCAAACCACCTTGGACCCAGCTACTGACCATTGTGGACATAGATGTGCCACCAAAGGTCGCGGACCGACCGCTGCCAGGACCGACGGTCTTCACAGACGCTTCCTCCACAACTTCCACCGCAGCGGCGGTGTAGCAGACAGGAGAACAGTGGCACTGCATCAAAGCACGTGACCCCACACTGTCAGTGCAACAGCTGGAGGCAACAGCAGTGGTCTTGGCGTGTGGACTCTTCCAAGAAGAACACCTCAACATTGTAACAGACTCTATATTCGTGGCAAGGCTCTGCATGGCCATGTCAGGACCAGGTGTGCCAACATCTGCAGCAGCTCTAATTCTCCTCGCGACAGGGCACCGTGTCTGTCACCCACATCAACAGCCACAACCCAGTTAAAGGTTATTTCCAGACTGGCAACGACAAGGCGGACGCCGCAGCAAAGGGAGTGTGGACACTGCAAAAAGCTCGTCAATTACATGAGTCACTCCACATCGGAGCCAAGGCACTGGCGAAGAGATGCGGGATCTCGGCAGCAGACGCAAAACATGTAGTGGCCACCTGCCCTCATTGCCAGAAGTTACCCCTATGGTCCAGTGGGATCAACCCAAGAGGTCTCAAGCCCTCAGAAATCTGGCAGTCAGACGTCACTTTATGTCAACTGCTGAAGCCTCGGGCATGGCTTGCAGTGACAGTGGACACTTACAGCGGAGTGATTGTGGCCACGCAGCACCCCAAAACTAACTCTAGAGCCACAATTCAGCACTGGCTGACAGCCATGGCATGGCTTGGCGTCCCCAAACAGATTAAAACTGACAACGGTTCCAATTTTACCTCCAAACCAGTGCAGGAATTCACCTCGAAATGGGGCATCACTCTAGTGCAAGGTATCCCATATAACAGCACCGGGCAGGCCATTGTTGAGCGAGCAAATCAGACCCTGAAAGCCAAGTTAGAAGTACTAGCAAAAGCAGAAGGCTTTGAAAATTCCATTCCCTCAGGGGACCAAGCACGTATACTAGCAACCGCTTTGCTAGCACCGAACCAATTCTCTAGGGGGGATGAAACAAACTGTCCCGCTCAAAAACACTGGGCCACCCGAGCATTAGAGGAGGGCCCACAAGTCATAATTAAAAATGAACTAGGCGAATGGGAACGGGGCTGGAGACTGGTACTCACAGGGCGGGGGTACGCAGCTGTCAAAAAAGAAAGCAAAATCAAGTGGTGTCCACTGAGGTCAGTAAAGCCAGACCTTCAGAATGAGCAGAATGAGACTAATGAGAAGGTGAGTTTCTGTTTGCAGGACATGCTCATGGGACACCCCAGTAAAGCGTACACCCCTGTTCCAGAGGAAAATGACAGACAAGAATTCTGTACCGGTGAAAACCAGACGTCAACCGTGTTTTTGTGTGATTTTGCTGTTGGGATTTGTTACCAGGGGACAAGCCAGTCCAAACCATTACTCTCATCAGCCATTCAGGTGGGTCATGCAACACCTGTCAAATGACAAGGTGCTCAAAGAAACCACCACACCGAATGCCCCATCCTTTGTGATCCGCATTTCCGATCTGTTCCCTGGAAAGCCAAAAGTAAACCCCTATTCCCCTCATGTTACAAGTATGCATCTATCCTATTGGTGCCCAGCCTCAAACCCAGGGAAGAAGTACTGCAATTATCCAGGGTGGGGATACTGTGGGTACTGGGGCTGTGAAACCATTGTTACAAATGCCGGACCATCGAGGCCTGGATGGGAACCTCAAAAGCCCGATGAATTTTTACAGTTCACCTGGGCTCCAACTGGTTGTAAACAACCTGTCATCCTTCAGGAAAAATACTATCGAAGCTATCATAAAATCCCTAAATCTCGGAGGTGCACTGACTATAACATGACCGTTTTGCAACCAGATCACCCTAGTTGGGCCACAGGCAGGACGTGGACAGTAGTCATTCAGGAGTCAAAAGAGTGGGTGAATGTGCGAATTATCAAGCTCCAACCC
>JAVTVJ010001911.1:0-14657 GCA_034509425.1 Eopsaltria australis | reverse complement strand
TGAAAGCAGATGTTGCCACACCAGAAGTGCTGTCAGTTTGTTCATTCAGCACTATCAAAGCTGGGCCCTCTCCCAGCCAGGGTGGAAGCCTCACCTGTGGCTGGAGGCACCTGCAGCTATTCCCAGTGTCCGGGAGTGGCTCTGCAGTCCTGGGCTGGGACAGCTTCCCCAGCTGATGTGTGGATGTGGCTGATGGTAAAGTCTGAGGGGAACTGGTGCTGGATCTTTCTAAATCACTGCAGGCAGTCTTTGGTGGTGATGATTGGGTGCATTGCTGAGCTTCTCCTCTTGGAATTCTTTGCTGCTTTGAAGTGCAGTAGATGACACTGCTTCCTTCAGTTGATGTCTGTGTCTTTGGTGCTGACCCTGCCCACTGGCAAAACAGAATTGGCATAGTCTGGCCAGATCACAACAAAATGTCGCTTTTTAAATGTAAATGTAAGGAATCAGCCCCGTCAGGAATGCCCAGATGGGAAGGCCTTTCCTAGAGTTGGCTGGCTCTGGAGTGGGCTGAGGTCAGAGCAATGGGGAAGTCAGTGAAAAGAAGATGAACTGCTGGATGTTTTCAAATGCATCCAAAAATTGCAATTTAGAAAAGGAAAAGAACTGGTGGGTTTGGGAAGACGAGGATGGATTTTGTTAACAGCATGTGGCAAACAGCACCAAGAGAAGGAACGATTGTTGGAACACTCCCACATGGAGTGACAGAAGAAGGTTTAAGTCTTGAGCTCAGGTTCATTTGTGCAAGTGATAAAATAATTATAATTTTAAACAATATTAATAATAATAGTAGTTCTATATAATGTTAGATGATAATATATATTAATATATCTATTTAAAAATGGATCATGTGAAATAAGGCTGACAATGCTAATTTGTTAGTTTTGGCTGCTCACTGTAGCACTAACTACCCTCCAGAAAAGGACTGGCCAAGACCCAAACGTCAGCGGTAAACTTTGCGAGATTGTACACAACAAATAAAGGAGGAAGGGATGAAATTGGCTATTTTTATAGGATTTGCTGATGCTGTGATGCAGAAAGTTTTGTCTGTTACTGTGAGAAACAAAGTGATTAAGACTTCTGGGTTTTTCATATCCCAGACAATGCACAAGCTGCAGGATTGGTTGAAGGGATGAAGGGGTTGTTAAAAGAGCAGTTGAAAAAATGAGGAGATGGGAACCTGTCCCCATGGAGAACCCATCTCCCAGATGTGCTCCACACCCTTAACAAGGGGCCCACTGGGGGAATGGAAACCCCCTGGGTGTGCAGGGCTGCAGCCAATTTGCAAATACAGCCATGGACAGGGAGACTTGGACTTGCTGGGAAATTGTTCTGGGTGCCATGGCCCCTGACAGGGCCACCCCAGAGGCTGCAGGGCTGGGCCTTGATGCATTAGAATTAATTAGGATAAATCAGAAGCAAATGAGAGTTATCAATTCTGGAACAGGAATTCAGATTCCTCCAGGACACTTTGATTTGCCAACTGCTCGCTTGGAGCTTGGCCTTGCAAAGTGTTCATGTCTTGGGAGGAGGAAGTGATGCAGATTATCAAGGAGAAATTAAAGTAATCCTGTTTAATGATAGTGAACAAGATTTGATTATTCAACCCCATGGCAGGGTAGCACAATTATTGATATTGCAATTTTAAAAACAATTGTGAAAAAAGGAGATGCACCTCAAATCACCACTGTTGGTGGAGATAAAGGGTTTGGATCCAGCAGTCCTAATAATGCAGCCAAAGTGTGGGTGCAGAGGCCAAAGGGCCCTCCCGAGCCAGGTGAAGGAACAGCTCTGAGGAAAGACAGCACTGTCTGAATCCTGAAAGCTGGGCAGGAACGATGGGAATGTGTCCCTGCAGCCAAGTGTTCTATGGCAGAAGGAGTGGATGTTATGGGATATTGTTTTACAGATCCTGCCAGACCAAATCTCCCTGTTTGCCCCCACGGTGCCTTTGGAAAATGCTCTGATCCAGGGGGCTCAATGGGCAGGCTGATGTGACACTGAGGGACTTCCACACCAATTCCAAGCCAGAGCCAGGTGCCCCTCAGGGACTGGGACCCGGCACCTCTGCAGCCAAAGGGGAAAGGACCCCACCAAGCCTTGTTAGCCACAGACACCGTGGTAAAGCTGAACAGCAAAGGACCTTGGGGGCATTATTCTGGAACTGAAAAGGTGCCAGCTCCATGGACAGCAGAATTATTGTTCCTACCCTGAATGAGACTGAGGAGAAAGAATGAATTACTTTGTCACCAAAGTACTGCTGATGTCTGTAAGTTGTACCTTGAGAGTCAACCAGAATCTTTGTTCACCAAAGGCACCTCTAGACTTTCACCAAGGGATTAGACATGAAAATTCTCCTGAAAATTTAAAGATCAAAGCAGCCAAAATACTAAAGATAATTAATAATTGCTGGATGTGCTCTGAACTGATGTTGGGAGGAATGGGATTCCCTTGGAGGGCCCACCCCACAGGATGGCCTGAGCTCTGTCAATGGGCTCTGACTCACAATGGAGTCAGTGCAGGGACAGTTCAAGGAAACTGTGCTGTGGAACAAAGGAATGCAATTATCAATTGGACAGGATTCAGGAAGATTTCCCTGCGGGAGAAACTGAGCCCTGTTGTAGTTAGAGGCCACGATGTGAGAGGATTTCTGTGCTTTGCCATCACTCCCAATGTCACTAGAACTCGGAGTGCTGGAGCTGCTCAGTGCCACTGTCACAGCACTCCCAGCCACAGGGCCACTGCTTAGGCTCCTTCAGCAACAAGCCCAGGGAAGAGCTGGGGCCAAGAGAACAATTGCCACCCAAAGAGTGCCTTTGGTGTCAGAAAGGCAAAGATTCTGGTTCAGCCTGTGCCCTGGGTGTGCTGCCTCCTTCTATGGAGTTTACATTAATGAGCTAAATGGATTATTAGAAGCAGCAGCAAATGATGCCATTAAATATCCAACAGCACATCCTGTGAGCTCCAACAAACACCAGTGGGGGCTCTACAGAACCACATGGCCTTGGATTATCTGCTTGCTGGCCAAGGAGGAACCTGGGCCATTAGAGGGCAGGACTGTTGTACTTCTATCAGTGCTGGGTTTGAATTCCAGCAATCAGGAATCACCTCGATAGAAAGAGCAGCAGAAGAAAGAGTGGCAGAAAGAAGAAAATCCTTCTTGGTGGCATTGGCTCCATGGCTCCCAAATTGGAGGCTGCTGTGCAATGCATTTGTGGCAGTCCCTGCAATCATTGCAGTGAGAGCACTTGGTGTGTTATGATTCCATGTTGGAGTTGTTGTGACACTGTGCTGGAAATGGTGCATTGAGACTTGTCTAAAAAGAGACACAGCCTCAAGAAAGAAATGGGGATTTGATCAATACCATAGAGAACAGCAACTGATTTGGCCTGGCTTCAAAGGAATGCAAATTATAGCTCTGAGGAATGAACTTGAACAGCTCTTAATTGAAGAACAAGAGGTGATGCATTTATGCCTAATACCTACATCTAAGCCTCTGTTATTGAAAGACTTGTTGTGAAGGTTGGAATTCATCTCTAGGTCAAAGCACTGATGGAAGTACCGAGGCCTGACCAGCAGCCCTGAGCCAAAGCTGTCCTCTAGATGAACCTTGCAACCAAATGTTGTATTTGTATCTGCTCATTAATGAATCATTATTAGCAATATGGACTCTGTGCATTGGTGAAATATGGATTGACCTTTCTGTATTTAGAAGCTGGACAAGGCCCCATCTGGCTTTGTTTGGGGCTGTAGGATCAAAGGCAACTCCTTTGGTTCCTCCTTGAGCCCTGGCCAGGATTTGGGAGGAAGCAAACAGGAGAATGAAAGCAGATGTTGCCACACTAGAAGTGCTGTCAGTTTGTTCATTCAGCACTATCAAAGCTGGGCCCTCTCACAGCCAGGGTGGAAGCCTCACCTGTGGCTGGAGGCACCTGCAGCAATTCCCAGTGTCCGGGAGTGGCTCTGCAGTCCTGGGCTGGGACAGCTTCCCCAGCTGATGTGTGGATGTGGCTGATGGTAAAGTCTGAGGGGAACTGGTGCTGGATCTTTCTAAATCACTGCAGGCAGTCTTTGGTGGTGATGATTGGGTGCATTGCTGAGCTGCTTTTGTCATTCTTTGCCCAATGATTATGTCCTTTGTTGAGCTTATCCTTTTGTAATTCTTTGCACTTGTGCATCATAAAAATCCCACAATCCCTTCAGTTGGTGTCTGTGTCTTTGGTGCTGAGCGTGCCCACCCGCAGAACTGACACTGCAGCCCCACAGAACCAAGGGGACATTGTGACACTGCGGGGCTCCATGGAACCCAGGGCACATTGTGACACTGCGGGGCTCCATGGAACCCAGGGCACATTGTGACACTGCAGGGCTCCATGGAACCGTGGAGAGCATTGTGACACTGTGGGGACTCGTATAAGCAAGGGTCCATTGTTCTCCTCTCCCTGGCACTGCCCAGTGCAGCCTCTCCCTTCCCCTGCAGAGCAGCAGAGTCAGGCGTGGCCCTGCAGCAGGAACTGGAGGCACTGCAGCTCAGGGACAGCCCCTGTGTGTCTGCATGCTCAGGAGATGCTCAGCTCGGGCAGCTGGTGCAGCCCCAGGGCCAGCCCCGCTGGCCAGCACAGCAGCAGAGTTGGCCCCGGGGCTCCTCAGGCAGCTCCTGCTGGCCTAGGGCCAGGGCAGCCTCTTGCCAGGGCTCCTGTGCACAGCCACGGGCTCCTGCTCTGCTCCTGGCACATGCCAGCTGCCCACAGAGCCTTGGCCAGGGCAACACGTCTGTGCTGGCCTGAGCAGCCATTGCTGCAGCCCCTGGGCTGCTCCCCACAGCCCCCGAGCTGGGGCTGCTGCTCTGCAGAGCACGGCGGCTCTGCTGCCCGCGGCCCTGGGCTGCCTCTGCTGGCCTCTGCTGCTCAGCCTGGGGGACAGAGGCAGCTGCTGCTGCTGCCTGCACTCAGCCCTCCCACACAGGCTCTGCTGTGCCCATGGAGGCTGCTCACAGGTGCCTGCCTTCTTCCAGGCCTGCCACGTGGCCTTGGGGCTGCCCTGCATCCTCCTGGGCAACTTCCCTGGGGGTCACAGCAGTCACTGCCCACACTCCTTTCCCTGTCCCTGCTGTGTCCCTGGGCCTGCACAGCTCTCCTGGCTCACAGCACACATTCGGTCCTTTATCTCTGGCTGATCCCACCCCAGGCAGGATTCTGCTCCAGGCCTCCATTCACTGCTGACTCCATGGCACGGGCTGTCCCTGCAGATCCTCTGTGCTCTCCTGGCAGGTTCTGATTCCCTACAGAAAAGTGCTCACTGCCACCAGAGCCATCAGCAGCTGCAGAGCCCCAGGCAGGTCACTTGGAGATCATTTGTCATCTCCATGGCCACTGACCACTAGCACAGAAGAGCTGACCCAGCCCTCAGTCCCTGAAGCACCACAGTGGGACCCTGCTCTCACGGCACTGCCTCTAGGGACAGACAAGCAAAGCAGTGAGCCTGCAAAATCCATTCCTTGGGCTTCTCCTGGAGACTAACTCAGTAAAAAGAGCCCAGCCTTTGGGCTCTGCACTAAGGAAATCCCCTTTGCTGATGGAGCTGCTGTGCTGGAGCCCAGCTGTGTGCCAGCAGTGCCCATGGCCTGTCCCTGCCTGTGGTCACAGCACGGACACGCAGCAGGACAGTGACTGAGCTGCCAGAGCACTCAGGACAAGGACAAGGACAATAAAAGGAGAGGGTGGAAGTGGGAAAAGTGCAGCTCTGAAAGACCAAGTGCTGCTGCTCCCTGGCACTGCTGCTGGGCTGGGATTCCTTTTCTCTCGACCTCTGTCCACAGGCACCTCCCCTGAGCTGAAGGACAGCTAACAGAGGGAGGATTGTTGACAAATAAGTCCCTGCAAGAACATTTCCTTCATTTAAACACAGAGAGCCGTGATTCCTCATTTACACAGTCTGTGGGTGAAGTTAAAGGGGGGAACAATGAATTCAATATGGGAAGATGACTGCATTTCCTTTCTGAAAATGATCACAAGGGAAAGTAGAAAAGCCTGTCCCCCCACTCCCAGCACTATTAAAAGCTTTAGAAGGCAGGCTGGGCATGTCATGTGTTATAGCATGAATGCTGTGCAGAAGAAAATCAAAAGATTTAAACTTCTGAAAATCATCCTTTCTTCTGAAATCATCCTTTAACTTCTGAAAGTCATCGCTTTCCTCAGGGCATCCTTGAGCTCCTGCTTCCTCAGGCTGTAAATGAGGGGGTTCAGGGCTGGAGGCACCACCGAGTACAGAACTGACAGCGACAGATCCAGGGATGGGGAGGAGATGGAGGGGGGCTTCAGGTAGGCAAAAAAGCCAGTGCTGATAAACAGGGAGAGCACGGCCAGGTGAGGGAGGCACGTGGAAAAGGCTTTGTGCCGGCCCTGCTCAGAGGGGATCCTCAGCACAGCCCTCAAGATCTGCACATAGGAGAAAAGAATGAACACAAAACAGCCCAAAAAAGGAAAAGCACTAAAAGCAAGAAGCCCAAATTCCCTGAGATATGTGTCTGAGCAGGAAAGCCTGAGAATGTGTGGGATTTCACAGAAGAACTGGCCCAGGGCATTGCCCTGGCACAGGGGCAGGGAAAATGTATTGGCCATGTGCAGCAGTGAATAGAGAAAGGCACTGGCCCCGGCAGCTGCTGCCATGTGGGCACAAGCTCTGCTGCCCAGGAGGGTCCCGTACTGCAGGGGTCTGCAGATGGACACGTAGCCGTCGTAGCACATGATGGTCAGGAGAGAAAACTCTGCTGAGATGAAAAAGACAAACAGAAATAGCTGTGCAGCACATCCTGAGTAGGAGATGTGCCTGGTGCCCCAGAGGGAATTGTGCATGGCTTTGGGGACAGTGGTGCAGATGGAGCCCAGGTCGCTGAGGGCCAGGGTGAGCAGGAAGAAGAACATGGGGGTGTGCAGGTGGTGGCCGCAGGCTACGGCGCTGATGATGAGGCCGTTGCCCAGGAGGGCAGCCAGGGAGATGCCCAGGAAGAGGCAGAAGTGCAGGAGCTGCAGCTGCTGCGGGGCTGCCAATGCCAGCAGGAGGAAGTGGCTGATGGAGCTGCTGTGGGACATTTGCTGTGGGTGGCCATTGGGTTCTGTCATGGAGAAAAAGGCAGTGAAGAGTTAGAGGAGGTCTGAAACCAAAATCAAAGCCATTTCCCACACACCCTCCCATGGAACACACACACACCCTTCTGTGTTCAAGAGTTCTGGGGTTTTCTTTTCAAGCTCCCCCATATCTCTCCTGGTATTCTTGCATATCCAACCCTCAGCATTTCTGCTGCCCTCAGGGAGAGCTGAGCAAGTTCTGAGAGGCAAAGCAGTGAGTGAGGAGTGAGGGGAGAGGGTCTGTCATTCTGACCTGTTCTGAGTTTCTCTGGGCTTTAACCTTTCTCAGGTGGAGGGTGATCACCCGCCCATGTTTCCCTTAAAAACTGCCAGGTACTGCTGAGAGCAGCTGGATCCAGCACAGCCCAGCTCCACATTTGTAGCCAAGGACTCACGGTGCTCATTTCCCCACCCCAACAGCATTTTCAGTGTCACAACCCCTCTGCCTTTCCCCATGGGTCTTTCAGATGACACAAAGATGCTCCAGGACAGGTTTGCATCCTGGATTGAAGCTCCCAGCTTGGAAGGAAACCTCAGGGAGACTTCCAAGTGTCCCAATGTTGGCACTGGATGAAGGGAGATCCAGCTCCTTCCCTGGCTGCACTGACAGCATTGCCCAGAGCCGGGCACTGGGGACAGCGTCACCCTGAGCCAGCTGTGCCCCCTCCCAGAGCCCCCCAGTGCCGGGCAGCTGCTCCCAGCCCTGGGCTCTGCAGAGGGAACTGGGCCCGGGGCTGCAGAGCTGCCCCACGGCTCTGCTGCAGCTCTGCCTGCACAGGAGGGGCTTCACACCTTGGACCCCCCGGCCCTGAGGGCAGAGGCTTGGCTGGGGGAGAGGAGGGAGGGGGATTGTTCAGAGGGAGGGGCTGCACTGGAGGGGATCCCATGGAGATCTCTAAACTCTCCCTGCCACAGCATTTCTGGGTTTTCTTTTCTCTCATTGCCTGATCTTATCTCTGCTTCCTGGAGATTTTCCTCCTGGAGGTGTTTCCCTGGGCCTGAGCTCTCCCTGCCAGCACTCACAGGCCCCAAATCTCTCTGCACTCTCCTTGGCTCTACAGAAACCTGCCTGTTTGCAGGGCACTGCCTGGGGACAGCTTCTGGTTGCAGCTTGCAGAAAGGACAGCTCAGACTGAGCCTGAGGGCTCCAGCAAAGGTGATGCTGCTGCTGTCCATGGGCACAGGAGTGGCTGAAAGCACATTAGGAATCTCCTCTGAACCTGCTGATCACTAAGAGTTCAGATGTCCCCGGGACTTGTTAAAATTAAGGATACCCTTATGATTTGTTCTCCCTCTCCCCCATTATCTAATATTGAGGAAATGAAAACAAAGTCTCAGAAAATGTCCTCAATATAAAAGAAATCCTTGTCTTGGAAATGCTTTGGGAGGGAACAGAAGCTCTCAGTGGGTCAGAGCTTCATGAGCATTTCCCCTCGGCTACACCAGAAATACTCAGAGAGCTGTACTCACAGAGTCTGCAGACATTGGGATGCTCCAGCTCTAGGAGATCCCTGCAGGAGCTGCAGCTGCCTTGTCCTGCAGCCAGAGGCTTCCTGGGTCAGGGGCTGGCAGTGATTGTCCCCCAGGCACTTCTCAGCACCTTCCCAGGCCAGGCTGAGTTTAAGCCCTCGGTGCCTCTGTGCTGTGCCCGGGCTGGCTGCAGGCAGTGCCCCAGCCCTGCTGGGCTGTGCACAGGAGCTGCTCCTGGCCAGAGCTGTCTCTCTGCAGCGCTGCCCTTGCCAGGAGCTGCCTCTGGGCCAGGAGCCCGGCCCAGCTCAGCAGCACAGACACAGCACAAGGACTTGAATGACCCTCTGGGGCTCTCTGCTGAGCCCTGAACATCAGACCCTCAGAGGGACCTGAAGAAACCTCTCAAGAATTCAAAGTCACAATCAAACTCCAAAGTTTCTTTTGCTATTCATGGATCCCAGTGAGGGACACAGGTGAGAAAGTGTCCCCAGGCCCCAGTGAGAGCAGGAAATTGGAGGCAGTGATGACAGGTGAGGACAAAGAGAAGCCAAGTCTTGGTGTCCTGGGGCACAGCAGCATCTGTGCCACCAAGGGCTGTGAGGAGACACCTTATCCTGAGGCACTGGGGCCTCCTGGCACAGCCCCAGCAAGGCTGGCCACTGTCACTCCCTTGTCCTGCCCTCAGCATCCTCCCCCACATCCCAGTGGCCTCAAGGATCTGCTGCAAGGAGTCCCTGGGGAGCCTTGGTCAGGAATGGCCCTGGGGGGCTCCTTAATGCTCCCAGGTTTTTGAAAGGACTTTGGCTTTTGCTTTTGCCTTGGAGTCTCTGAGAGCTTTGTGCAATCATGGCTCTAATTATCTGCTCTAATGGGTCCCTTGAGAGGCTTTGTCAGTACCAACACTCAGTGGGGTCATTAATGCTTTGAGATACTCAAGGTGTTTAAGGTTCTGTGGATTTCCCTTCCCACACTGAGTCTCTGAGAGGTTTCTGTGCAATCTTGGCCTCCAGTTCTCTTCTCCAAGGACTCCATGAGGAGCCTGTGTTGGGCATGGACCTCAGTGGGGCCCATTAATGCTTTGAGACAATTTGGGTTTTTCCTCTGACTTTGACTCCTGGAAAGGTTTGTGCAATCTCCTCTCAGGCCCTGAGGTTCAAGGGCTCAGCTCCAAATGCACCACGGGGCTCATTAGGGCAAAGCCAGTCCTGACAAACCATGGCTCTGCCTTGATTTCCCTCTGCTCCAGTGCACTTCATTAGGAAGGCTTTTTCCTATAGTTATGGAGAAATATTTCAAAGTGTTTCTAATAAATCCACGTTCCTCTTTTAAAGGGTGTATTTTTCTCTTTAGAGAAGAGGTGATTGCAGCATTCAGTGATTGATATTGATCCAGGGTCTCTCCTAAGGAGGTCTCTGCTCACTCACCTGGGACCTGCTTTGCTCGGAGAGCTGGCTGCACTCAGGCAAAGAGGGCTTTTCTTTTTCTTTTTTTTTTAAAGCAATCTACAGCTCCTAAGTTTCCCCACTGAAAACAGACACCCTCCTCAAGTGTGTGCCAAGCCCAAGGTGCCTCCAAGGAGGTTCCCTTCCCCAAGGCAGAGCCATGCAAGGAATGTTTCAGACCTTTGGACTCCTTGGCTCCAGGTGGCCCTGCTGTGTCACAATGGATATTTGGTTCCATCAGGCCCCACGGTGTCACTGGGGTTTCCTTGGTTCCATTTGGCCCCAAGTGTCTCAGGGCTCTCCTTTTTCCTGCAGCAAGCAGCAGCAAACCCCACTGCCAGGGCCAAATGCCTGGCAAGGAGGAGCAGGGGGGCACATTTGCAGGGATGGATTTTGCCTTCCCAGGTGACAGGGACGTGGCGTGGGGCCCTGCTGTCCTGGAGATGGCTGAACACCGGCCTGCCCATGGCAAGGGCAAGAGACAACAACCTCTGGCCATGGAACTACAGCAGCAGAGAGGGCAGGCACAAGGCTGGCTTTCAAAGGCTCTCAGCAGCACAGGAAACATCCGTGCAGGACATTTTCTTGACAGCTGACATTTCAGGCAATTCTTTTAGACAGAGATGCAGCAGCAAATGGCAAGTGAAACAGTTTCAGCTGTGTGTGTGGCCTGAGAAGAGCTGGCATCTTTTCAGCAGTGTGAGCTGTTGCATGCCTTGCTCAGGGCCAGGATGTGGGATCTTGGAGCAGGCTGCGCTCTCCTGGGGGGCTTCTCTTGCCAGGCCGGCTCTAAAAGCGCAAGCAAAGAGCGGCGTGAGGCAGAGCACAAAGGAAGCAGCGGGCCGATGCCTTGAAGCACTGGGCTGGCAGTGCCATTTGCCGAGCGCTCCTCAGCAGCCCGGCTGCAAAGAAAGGCCGCTCGGGCCGAGCACAAGATCCGCAGGCAGCGGCGAGCAGCAGCTGGAGCCCAGCAGGGCCTTGGAGGAGCGGGGCCGAGCCCCGGGCCGGCTTCCAAAGGGGCTTCGGGGCTGGCGGCGATGGCGCCGAGTGGCCTGCCCGTGTCCCCCTGGGCTCTGCGGCGCCACGGGGCCAGAGGCCGGGGCCGGGGCTCGGGCCCTGCTGCCACAAGGGCGCTGCCGAGGGCTCGCCGCCCTTGAGCCGGGGCCGGGGCGGCGCTGAGGGAGCGGCGCCGCCATTGCTGCCGCCCTCAGGGGCTCTGAGGGGAGCGCGGCTCCCGCCAGCCCCGCTCGGCTGCGGGGAGAGAGCGAGAGAGGAAAGAGAGAATAGAGAGAGGAAAGAGAGAATAGAGAGAGGAAAGAGAGAATAGAGAGAGGAGATAGAGAGAGGAAAGAGAGAATAGAGAGAGGAAAGAGAACAGAGAGAGGAAAGAGAGAACAGAGAGAGGAAAGAGAGAATAGAGAGAGGAGAGAGAGAACAGAGAGAGGAAAGAGAGAACAGAGAGAGGAAAGAGAGAATAAAGAGATTAAAGAGAGTAAAGAGAGAATAGAGACAGAGTAAAGAGAGAACAGAGAGAGTAAAGAGAGAGTAGAGACAAGAAAGAGGATAGAGAGAGAAAAGAGAGGACAGAGAGAGGAAAGAGAGAATAGAGAGAGGAAAGAAAGAATAGAGAGAGGAACGAGAGAACAGAGAGAGGAAAGAAAGAATAGAGAGAGGAAAGAGAGAATGGAGAGAGGAAAGAAAGAATGGAGAGAGAGTAAAGAGAGAACAAAGAATAAAGAGAGAACAGAGAGAGTAAAGATAGGATAGAGAGAGAGTTACGCGAGAATACAGAGGGGAAAGAGAGGATAGGGAGAGTAAAGAGAATAGAGAAAGAAAGAATGGAGAGAGGAAAGAGAGAATAGAGAGAAGAAAGAGAGAATGGAGAAAGGAAAGAGACAATAGAGAGAGGAAAGAGAGAATAGAGAGAGGAAAGAGAGAATGGAGAGAGGAAAGAGAGAATAGAGAGAGTAAAGAGAGAATAGAGAGAGTAAAGAGAGAATAGAGAGAGTAAAGAGAGAACAGAGAGAAAGAGAATAGAGCTAGTAAAGAGAGAATAGAGTAAAGAGAGAATAGAGAGAGTAAAGAGAGAACAGAGAGATTACAGAGAGAATAGGGAAAGACGATAGAGAGAGGGAAGAGAGAATAGAGGGGATAAAGAGAGAATATAGAGAGTAAAGAGAGAATAGAGATAAAGTAAAGAGGGAATAGAGAGAGAGTAAAGAGAAGGGAGAGTAAAGAGAGGATAGAGTAAAGAGAGAATACAGAGTAAAGAGAGAATAAAGAGAGAGTAAGGAGAGAATAGAGAGAGTAAAGAGAGAATAGAGAGAGCAAAGAGAGTAAAGAGAGAGGAAAGAGATAATAGAGAGATTAAAGAGAGAACAGAGAGAATAAAGAGAGAATAGAGAGTAAAGAGAGAATAGAGAGAGGAAAGAGAGAATGGACAGCGGAAAGAGAGAATAGAGAGAGGAAAGGGAGAATAGAGAGAGGAAAGAGAACAGAGAGAGGAAAGAGATAATAGAGTGAGTAAAGAGAGAATAGAGAGAGTAAAGAGAGAACAGAGAGAGTAAAGATAGGATAGAGAAAGAGAGAATAGAGAGAGTAAAGTGAGAATAGAGAGAGTAAAGAGAGAACAGAGAGAAAGAGAATAGGGATAGTAAAGAGAGAATAGAGTAAAGAGAGAATAGAGAGAGTGTCTTGGGTTAGGCCAGAGGGGTCAAAATCTAGGAAGTGATCTGTGCTGCAGGAAGGAATACAACTTCCTTCCTGCGAGAGAGAGCTAATAATTAGGTAGTTTTAAGGATTGATAGGTAGGTAAACTAATTAAAAAGTTGATCCACCTTTGAGGAAAAAACTATATATAAGCAGAGACTCTCTGAAGCTCTTCCTCTTTAGACCTGCTGCTGCTGTGTGGAGAGGAGCAGCTCCTGCTTCTCTCGCTGGTAAGGCCTCAGCTTTCCCCCCCTTCCCCCTTCTTCCAAAGGGGGGGGGGGAAGGGAAGTTGAGAGCGGCCGTGCCGCTGCAGCCGGGCAGGCATGGGGGACGAAACGATTGGAATTTTCAGCAGATCCAGCTCAGCCAGTGTGCCAGCTACACGAGAGAGAGACAGAGAGCCAGGTAAGGACCAGGCCGGACTCCATCCAGCTCGGGCCAGGCCCTGCCCTGTCACCCTGGGCCCAGATGGGTCTACCAGGCCGAGCCAGCTTGGCAGAGCCAAGCAGAGAAACTCTTGAGAGCGTCTGGCATCCAGCTCGGGCCTGTTCAAACAGCCCGGCAGAGAGCACGGGATCCTCACACTGCCAGAGAGAGAGAGACAGAGATTAACTCTCTCCATGCCTGGACTAAACTCACAGACACCCATCCTTCCTCGCAGAGAGAGGAACGAGTGAGGACACTTACATAGTGCAGCGCAGAGACTTTACAGGCAGTGAGGAAAGCAGAACTGATACTCACAAGGAGGTGCATGGGAAGTTGCTTCAAGAGTGAAGCTGAAAACTCTTTTAGAGAACCATGGTTGGGGACTGAGCTAATAAATTCTCTGTAATAGATGAAGATATAGTCCAAAGGGGGATGTGAGTTTCTTATTGCAGCCAATGAACTGAAATACCTAAGTACAGACAAGTAAGTGTTGAAAAAGTACAGCCTGATGAGAAACTAGAACCAAGAGAGAGGAGAGGCTGTGACCCAGAGCCCTGGTCCCAGGGAATGCCAGAGAACCTGAGTTGTCAGGAGAACCTGTGTTGCTAAGCACAGAAGAAGGGATTTTCTTTGTTGCTGCAATTGAACTGAGCATCCTTAAAACAGGTACCCTGTGGACTGTTCATAACCCACCATAGTGGCTGTGGGAAGGCTGCTGGTGTGGGAGAGATCCACCATTAAGCTGGACTTTGCTCCGGGCGGCGGTTAATGGTGAGGCAGAAGAACCATAAAAAACTGTATTTTTCTTACAGAAGATCCATGGTGTAAGCAAAAAGAGACTTCTGTCCCTAAATGAACTGGAACAAGAGCTGTTTCTGAGGTGGTAAACTGACTGGAGGTCGAAGTGTTGTCCTTTGTGTGTTGTCAGGGAGACTGAAATGGAGAGGTGGGGAAGGGGGGGTGGTCTGGGGAGTTTGTTCTGGTTTTTTCTTGAGTTTTTTTTCTTTTTTCCCTTTGTCTTAGATATATTAATAAAACTTCTTTGTACTTTATAAAGTTTGAGCCTGCTTTGCCTACTCCTAATCCTTATCTCACAGAGAGCAATCAAGTAAATTTAGGTAAGTGTGCTGGCATTTAGCCACAAACCTGAATAGGCGAACTGAAACCACTACAACCACACCCTACTGACCACACCTTAATGACCACACCTTACTGACCACACCTTACTGACCACACCCACAGACCACACCTTACTGACCACACCTTACTGACCACACCTTACTGACCACACCCACTGACCACACCTTACTGACCACACCCACCGACCACACCTTACTGACCACACCTTACTGACCACACCCTACTGACCACACCCACTGACCACACCTTACTGACCACACCTTTCTGACCACACCCACTGACCACACCCACTGACCACACCCACTGACCACACCTTACTGACCACACCTTACTGACCACACCT
>JAVTVJ010001910.1:0-10053 GCA_034509425.1 Eopsaltria australis | reverse complement strand
GAGCACCCTATCCCGGGAATGCTCGGCATTGGGAACGAAACGCCTAGCTTGCCGGCCGTAGGGAAGTGTGTGGTTCTGGGGGTGCACGGGTCGCCGCCCGATCGCGGCGCGGCCCCGGAGGCGGGCGCTCCTTCCGCGGAGCAAGCGGCCGCCGCGGCGCGCACGGAGCTAGCGGCCGCCGCGGCGCCCGCGCCGCCGCAGCCGGAGGAGGGGTGTCTGCCCCTTCCTTGTGCGCCGTCCGAACCACCACAGGGGGACGATCAACCGGCTTTGCCCCCCACCCCGGGCGATTCTATGCCTTCTCGCCCGGTGCGAGGAAGCAGTGTCCCTTCTCGGCAGGAGCAGCCGCCGGCGCGCCAGCCGCCGCTCGCGCCCCCCCCCTCGCTGGGTGGAGGTGGAGGCGGGGGCGCTGCTCCGTTTCGCGCGGGGGAAGGAGACGCAGAATTAGCTGGGCGAAGGTGGAACAGAAAGCTTTGGAAGAGGGCGATGAAAAACTAGCTCAGGACGTTAGAACTTTAAGCCGAGGAGAAGCGGCGTTTCCAGTGCTCTTTGAGTCCCTGCAGGATGACAGGGTATCCGCGGCTATCACAGCTGGGGTGCCGCAGTGAAGGCAAGGGGCACTGTTACGCCAGTGTGTTTTAGAAAATTGTAATCAGCAGACGCTGCCCGCAGACACCTCCATTCAGGTCATGTTAAAAAAGATGAACCGAGTGCCGGTGGGAATGCAGACATTTATAGCAGAAATAGTCACTGCCATGGGAGACAAAAGAGGTGAAATGATAGCCCCTGCCAGACGCAGGCCCTTAGCGCAGAGGCGGGAGGGTCGCGCCTAGGCAGAGAACCTCGGTGCTTCAGGTCTGGGGAAGAGGACGGAAGGGATGTAGATAGATGAAGGACAGCTGACAGTCCAGGACCTCTTCTAACTTATCATCTCTGTGAGAGAATTGAACTGTGATAATTCCGCTATGCGGAATCTCCTAAAATGGACTTGAGACTGTAGATTAACCCTGAGAGCGAGAGAGGCCTTTCAAATACCCGGCTGAGAGACAATTAAAAAGGGCGCTGTGAGACATGTTCAGTGATAACCGGACAGCCGCCCCCGAGACTGTGAAAACAGCTTTGCAATCGGACTCGCTTCTACAATCCGTCAGGGAAAAAGGGACAGAAAAGTGATGAAAGTGATGTACTGGAAAAATTTCTACATGTTTAAAAAGTTAGAGAGCTCGACCCGCGAGCCTCCGACGGCGCCCCCCCCATGCCACATCCCCCAGAATTGGGGGAGATGGCCAGAAGGAGCAAATTGCTGCCTGGGAACAGTGGCTGGACATCAGAGAACAGAGCCTCCAGCTCCTGACCATCATGGCTGACTGAATCCTTCTCGCTTTTCTGTTTATTCATCTCTATCTGAATCCGAGGAAGTTACTGCTCCTCAAAGTCGTTTAGAACTTTCAGGACCTCTCCTTTTTTCTTCTTTAGCTGCAGATGCATCTCCTAGAACACTGCTTCCAGAGTTCCAGGGAAAGGTGTCCGCCCGCCCCCCCCCCGCAGCAGTTTCGGATTTCTCCTCGCAGCGGTTTCGGATTTCTCCCCGCGGCCGCTGCAGTAAGCAGCGGCTCCTGCCCGGCAGTCCCTGCCCTCGGCTCCTGCCCTCGGCTCCGGCGGCATCTCAGAGCGCCGGGGGTGGGAGGCTGTGGAGCCGGCAGCGGTGGTGACACGGCGCGGCAACAGCCACGGTTTTCTGTGCGCCGGGCGGGCGGCGAGGAACCTCTTTTCCCAGCATCGACTAAGTAACAACAGTTTTCCCTAGCCACCGGGACCGCGCGCAGCTCGCTTGCTGGCACCGGAAAACGGGACGGAGAGCGCGGCCGCCCGCCGTGCTCCAACAGTACCGGCCCAGCACTCTCTGCGCCTGCGCCCTCGACCGCCGGTGCTCCTGAGTCAACCCCTGGGTGCACTTTTAATAGGTCGTTTTTTTTCTGCAAGTATCAAAGACTGTTCATATTGTCTCGTATACTTGCTGCTGATTTTACTGGTGGAATTTGTGTTAACAAGAAGAAATCTGGGAAATCTAGGTTGCTACAAGACTTGCACTTAGTCAGTGCAAAAAGAAAAAGGGGGAGAAAGGGAGGACGGAGAGAGTGAGAGTGCTGGAGTGACTGTTTACAAGCATCCAGCCCACAGCAACAATTCAGCAAAAACAAAGGATTGAAAACGTGGCAGAACTGATCCAGAGGGGACGCAGCAGAATTGTACACCTAACAGGCCGGTGCCAAAGCGCAGCCGAGGCCGAGCAGAATAAGGAAGTTTGGGCGAAATGTAAACTGATTAATAAGCTAGAAGAAACATTTGAATAAATAACATGTGCAAACTTGTAGACTACATATTAAGAAATGTTTAAGTTAGATTTTCCTTGAAAGACTCTTGAAAGTTAAAGTTAAGTAGTGTATCTTTTATCAAAAAAAAAAAAATAAAAAATGTAAAAGTAAGACAAGAAGATTGCTTGTTGGAGCAAAACTGAGCAGTTTGTTTCTTATAGTGATAGTATTGGAATAAGATTTCAAATATTTCTGTCTTGATTTTTTTCATTCTGCAAAATCCTGCATGTTTTAGAGTGGTAAGCCTTAGTAGCAGAATTTGTCAGGAAATGTATACCTTTGTATTGTTTGTTAATTAATGATGGGAATTGTCTTGCTAGACAGAAATGAATGACTGGAATTGTAATCTGTTCTTACTGTTTTTCCTGTTTTACTTTGTTTCAATGAGTGTTTGAGTTTTATACCTACAGCTGAATTTGGAAGTACAGTGATCTCGGAGAAGATGGAGCAAAGAAAGGATGGATCTGTGTGCTTGCAGCTTGCAACACTGTTTTCAAACATATCCCAAGCGATCACCCCTGATGTATTAGTACTTATAAATATATTGTTAAAGTTTAAATGCTATTAGTTTTCTTAAGTTCTGTTACAGTTAAGTATTACAACTAGATTTTATAAGAGTTAACTACAACTATACATAGCTATGTGTGTTATAGCAAGGATTAAGTTCTGTTAAGATTACGTACGTAAACTCATGCATATGCAGTCTTTTAATTATCATGTTCATGGTACCATGGTCTTTTTAGTCAAAAGTGTTTGGCAAAGTCTGTTATTTTACAGTCTGCACAACCTGTGTTATGTTTGTGTAACTGTCTCTATTATTTGCTCAGATTTAAGTAACCTTCTTAGTTGTTGTTTCTAACAGTTTTCTCATAAGATCTGTGCTAGGGAAATCCCTCCAGTTAGAGCCCTGGCCCTGGCCAAGCCTTGACTCTCCCTGGTCGGACATCTACCAATGGATCCAGGTGTTTCTGCATCCAAATCGTATTTAAGTCGGGTTTGACTTAATAATTGGAATTTATATCAGCTGTATCCTTTTTGGGGTGGACCTGGAGACCCTATCCGGAAGGGCTTTCCATGTCTTCACTGAAACAAGGCAGCTGTTGCAGACCCTGGATGTTAGCATAGTATTCTAGACTTCAGTAAGGTATTACCCTGATTAACAGCCTTCAGAGACAAAGCAATTGAAGCTAATTTGCTGAACTATTGGGTAATGAAAAAATCACAAGATTCACCTTAGAATGTTTAGCACATAGTATTAGAAGTATTCTTATGTCTAGTTATGTATGTTTCTTACTGCGCTACCTATGACAAATGGCTGGTAATGCCATAAACAAACTCATACTGATTAAAACAGAAAGGGGAATTGTAAGGTTGCAAGTATGTGTGTTAAATCACGAAAAAGATACAGATAATTGTACACTTAAAGTATGCCTTTAAGAGACTGGTTAACAAGCTTAAGTTTTAAAGACTGATTAGTGAACTTTGTAAAAATGGAATTGATAGTTTTAGTAATTATTATAATCATAAGTGTATTATTGCCATGTGTAGTTAAGTATTTGATGAATACAGTAGAAGAAAAAAAAAAAAGGTGTAAACCAGGCCTGGATTGCTCAAAGAAAAGAAGGGGGATATGTTGGGAAATGGCCATCTCTAAGTGAGCAATCCAGGCCCCTCAGATGAAAGCAAGGCCGGAGAAGCTCATGGTACCTTTCACCAAACTGCGAAGGGACTTTTTCACCAGTTTAAGATAACAATGCAGGAAGCAAAAGGCGTTGTGGGGGCCTGCCCCGGCTGTAGCCGCCATGGCCCAGGGTTGGGCTTGGTGTGGGTCCCCGGGGCTTGGGCCCGTGTGAACTCTAGCCTTTCAGTGTATGGAGACACTCGTGTATGGTGCAATTATACCTCCCCCAACATTTCCCATTCTACTAATCAACCCTTGAAATTACCTAGTGGCATGTTTTTCATTTGTGGAGATCGAGCCTGGCCAGGTATCCCCTCCAAAATGAAAGGGGGACCCTGTTCTCTTGGAAGGTTGACATTGCTGACCCCCAACACCTCGATGATTCTTAATAAGCTTCGACAGCACCATCTCAGGCGCTTGAAACGCTTTGTACACGGCTTTGCTTCTGATTGTAAATCTAATGTCGAGTTTTGGTCGCCTGCTGCTATTATTGCAGCCTCCTTCCTTGTTCCAGGAGTGGCCTCGGCTGGGGCCTTGGCCCAATTGAACAAACTAGGTTGTTGGCTCTCCAAACAAACAAACGCTACATCTAAAGCAATTTCAGACTTGTTGCTTGATGTGGATTCGGTGAGACACGCCACGTTGCAAAATAGAGCTGCAATAGACTTTTTATTGTTGGCACAAGGACATGGGTGTGAAGAATTTGAGGGAATGTGTTGCATGAATCTCTCTGATCATTCTAATTCAATACATGCACAATTAAAAACTTTGACTCAGCTCACCCAGCAATTGCAAGTGAGCAATGACTTAGGAATAGCTAAATGGTTGTCCTCATTGGGCATCACAGGTTGGATCCAAACCTTGTTATTTGAAGGCCTTCGATTGTGTGTTGTTGTTATTGTGTTTATAATAATTGTTAAGATTGTGTATAGCTGTTTAATGAAACAAGTAACCAAAGTGACCCACAATGTTTTGCTTGCAAAAGAGGAACAAGGAGGAATTGTTGAAGAATGGCTCCATGATCAGGGCCATGGGTCGCTAGAGGGCTTGTGCAAAGAAGACCCAGTTTAACTGGGAAAAAGACTAAAGTAGATAATAAGAGTAACATTGCCTTTAAGAAATTGATTGACTGATATAAGTTTTAAAAATAGATGATGAATGAAGTTTATTAAGATAAGATTGATAGTTTTAATAGTTATTACAATCATAAGAGTAAAAGTGCCATAAGTTCAGTTAAGTTTAAGTGTTGCTAAATTTAAGTGATGTTAGGTTAAAGTTTATTGATTTTAAATTCTGTTAAGCTCTATTAAGGTTAAGTTCTGTTAAATTTAAGTTCTGTTAAATATAAGTGTTAAGTTCAAGTAAAGTTAAGTTTAAGTGATTGTAAATAAGTGTTAAGGACTGTTAAAGTTAAGTGCTGTTAAGTTTCATTTCTGTTAAGTTCAAGTGTCAATTAGTTTATAATGTTAAGTATTTGATAAACAATAGAAAAATGTAAACATGGTCTGGATTGCTCAAAGAAAAGAAGGGGGATATGGTGGGAAATGGCCATTTCTGGCTGCACAGACATAAGGTATAAGTGAGCAATCCAGACTCCATAGATAAGTGTTAGGCCTCTGCTCAAGGCTGTTCTCAAAACAACTGTGGGAAAGGGAGACATGAGAGCTGTAAACAAGGTGCAGGTGTCTAGAGATTAGCTAGGCAGAAGAAACTGTTGATGTTATTGCCTTCTGAGACCAGTCTGTGTTTTAATTAGATTAGAGAAAGATCCCGTGTGAAACTTCTGTAAGTGAATAATATTTTGAGCACGTAAGGTAGTATAAGTATGTGCACTGTCTGACAATAAACGAGCTTGATTTATGAACCACATTGGATCGTCGTCTTGCTCCTCTCGCCGACAGAACACAAAATGTAAAAATATGGGGAAACTCAATGTCCAGAATTCTCTGGAGGCCACCTTTTGTGGCCTACAGATCAGACTGCCCTTAGCTTCGGTGACCTCTTTGCCGTGCAGGATGAAGCTGGAGTAGATGCAGGCGGTCACAGTCATGGTGGCTGTTGCTGGGTGATTCAGCCTTGGCTTCATAGGAAGACTTTGACGCTTTGGGCAGTGCGATTTAAGTTATGTTGCAGTCCAGGAATCAGTTGGCTTTTGATTTTTATTTTCATTATTTTGTTGCTCTTTTTTCTTTTTTCTCCGTTTCCAAGCCACTTCTCTTTGGTGCGAGCCGGTGTCATGGGCTGCTGGGATGGTACCTGGAATACAGGCTCCCCGTTCCCCCTCCACAGCATAAGCCGCTGTGGTCGGGGTTCTGGGTTCTATATGGTTAGGCTCCTGGCAGGTTTTGGCCTCGGGCCGGGGCCCCCCCACCACGTCACAAGCGGTGCGGGAGCTCCGGCCGGGCCGGGCCCTCCCCACCTTGGCACAAGCGACGCGGGGGCCTCGGCCCCCCCCCCTCCCCCCCTGCCTCAGCAGAGGCAGCGCGGGAGCCTGGGTGTGGGCGGTAACTAGGGAAGGTGTCGCCGGTGGACTGGGCGGAGGCACTCGTGGGGGGGGTGGAGGTCGCGTGCGTGGGGGCGGTAACCGCGGTCAGGGCTGAGGGGGAATTTCCGATGACAAGGCAGGGACTCGGCGCGGTTTGGGAGAGACCCAACGAGAGGCGACACAATCTGGGGGTGGAGTTAGGGGAGGCAAGGGCACCCGCGCACACGTTCTCTGGGGCGGTGCTCCCTGCCATGCGGTCAGCGCCATCTTGGGCTGCGCGTGCAGTGCTGGGCGCCGCCTGGCCGGCGCCATCTTGGCTTGCCCCGGTATTGCGTAACACGAACGGACTGCAGCCCGTCTCATGGCCAGCATTCAAACTTGCACTGCGATTGCGAAATCCCACCATACCGCAGCCCGTCTCGCAGCCGGCATCTTTCAAACCCGCACCGCGATTTCGAAACCCCACCGTACCGCAGCTCACCGCACGGTCGGCATTCAAACCCGCGCTGCGATTTCGAAATCCCACCGCCCCGCAGCTCGCCGCACGGTCAGCATTCAAACTCGCGCCGCAGTCCCGAAACCCTGGCGTACTGCAGCCCGCCGCGTGGTCGGCTTCATTCAAACCCACGCTGCGATTTTGCGAGCTGATACTGTAACTGGGGGGGATTCCAGTGGGCACGACTGGGAATGGGGGATTAGGAAAGAGGGTGAAGGAAGAGTCCGAAACAGGGTGGCCAGTCCCGGAATGGTCGGGGTGCAGGGGAAATCGAGGTGGATCAGGGGGGTGGCAGCGCAGCTGCTCGTTAGGGGAACCCCCCTGCAGTGACAAGTGGGGTACCCGCCGCGATCCCTCCCGCTGTGGGGTGGAGAGGTGAGAGGAACAAGGGCTTGGGGTAAGGGGGATGGGATTAACTGGGGTCCCCAAACTTTTTTCCTTTTCTATTAAAGCATCACGAATTAAAATAAGTAACGAAAAGAACTTAGAAACTTTCTGGTCCCCCGAACATATAAGTGTTACTAACTTTTCCCAAACTTTATCCCAAAAACTTAAGGTAGTTACTGACTTTACAGAAACAGATTGAATGTTAACAAAAATCCACTTAATAAACTTTTTTAGAATCCCTTTTCTGTACATTCCTGACCCCGAACCCAGGGTAATTTTAACTTGGACATAAACCTCCCATTGTGAGCGACTAAGTTTGATTCCCATTTCACATCACAAATTAATCTCAGGATCCAGGAAAAAGGGAAGGGGGTTAGTGCAAGGGAGCTCTACACAAACTACCTGAGTGGACCCATATGATCCCTGTACAGCGCCTCTGGCTTCTGGTCCCAGACCCCGAAGCCGCTCCCAGCCGGCACCCACTGAAAACTCCTGGAATCCTGGCTCCGGCTCGACCAAGGCTCCCCAGTCTTCGGGAGGAGTTACTTGGTCCCCCTCAGGAACGAGCCCCGTAAAACCAGGGACACGTTCCTCAGGGCGTCAGCTGCTCCGAAGGCGCGCTTGACCACCACGTGGCCAAGGTCACTCCTCAGTGACCACCAGCGGTCAGCTAGTGGTCCCTGTTCGGTGCGCCAATTGCGGCCGTTGTCTTGGGCCGGCCGGCCAGCTGCCCACCAGGATCTCAGACTGCAGCCCTACGGCGTTTACAAGCCAGCGTCCCCAACCTGTGTGGGTTCACTGCTGTCGGGTCTCACGCCCCCTGCCGCAGGCTGCGCCTCCCTTTACGGTGGACACTGTAACCGAAGAGCCGGAGTATCGTGGGAGGGTTCCTTCACCCGGGATAATAGAGACACCGTGTTGCCAGCTCTCTGGGCACCCAGGTGAAAGACCTGGGGCGCCTTCTGCATCAGACTTTTATTGAGGGATTGCAAACCAATCACTGATGGGCTCGGGGGAGGAACCAGGGAGGGATCAGGGGACTGGAACCAACTGGGAAAGGAAGGGGGAGGAGAAGGGGAGACTGGCAGGGGATAATACAATCAAGTACTGAGTTCTGGAGCCTAAAGGTGATAAGACAGGAGAGTGGCAGCTGGGGACAGGGTAGCCAGCCCCCGGGAAGCCCGGCCCATCCACAGGGCACACCACCCCTGGCTCTGCCCTAGGGGAGTCTCCAGCCCTGGGCTTCCTAGTGGGGGGGAAAGGGTTTTCTGGGGACTTGGAACCACCACAACAATTCCCCCATCTTTACTACAAAAAAAAGGTAGGTTGTATAAGTGGAAATAAAAGGGTTTTAAAGCAACTTCAAAGGCATAATAAAAGTAACTGCTAGGACTTATGAAACACTCTTAAAAAAATACTGTTGAGCTTAAAACTGGTCGGTTTTTCCTCAGTTCTCCTGGGGATGGGATATGGGATAAGGGAAAACATATAGGGGAAGAATAGGGGTAGTATACACGACTATAAGGATAACTAAAGGAACACAAAATGTAAAAATATGGGGAAACTCAATGTCCAGAATTCTCTGGAGGCCACCTTTTGTGGCCTACAGATCAGACTGCCCTTAGCTTCGGTGACCTCTTTGCCGTGCAGGATGAAGCTGGAGTAGATGCAGGCGGTCACAGTCATGGTGGCTGTTGCTGGGTGATTCAGCCTTGGCTTCATAGGAAGACTTTGACGCTTTGGGCAGTGCGATTTAAGTTATGTTGCAGTCCAGGAATCAGTTGGCTTTTGATTTTTATTTTCATTATTTGGTTGCTCTTTTTTCTTTTTTCTCCGTTTCCAAGCCACTTCTCTTTGGTGCGAGCCGGTGTCATGGGCTGCTGGGATGGTACCTGGAATACAGGCTCCCCGTTCCCCCTCCACAGCATAAGCCGCTGTGGTCGGGGTTCTGGGTTCTATATGGTTAGGCTCCTGGCAGGTTTTGGCCTCGGGCCGGGGCCCCCCCACCACGTCACAAGCGGTGCGGGAGCTCCGGCCGGGCCGGGCCCTCCCCACCTTGGCACAAGCGACGCGGGGGCCTCGGCCCCCCCCCCCTCCCCCCCTGCCTCAGCAGAGGCAGCGCGGGAGCCTGGGTGTGGGCGGTAACTAGGGAAGGTGTCGCCGGTGGACTGGGCGGAGGCACTCGTGGGGGGGGTGGAGGTCGCGTGCGTGGGGGCGGTAACCGCGGTCAGGCCTGAGGGGGAATTTCCGATGACAAGGCAGGGACTCGGCGCGGTTTGGGAGAGACCCAACGAGAGGCGACACAATCTGGGGTGGATAGGAGCCAAGGCACCCGCGACACTTCTCTGGGCGCGTCTCCCTGCCATGCGCGTCAGCGCCATCTTTGGTGCGCGTGCAGTGCTGCGCGCCGCCTGGCGGCCCGCCATCTGCTTGCCCCGTATTGCGTTCACGAACGGACTGCAGCCCGTCTCATGGTCAGCATTCAAACTTGCACTGCGATTGCGAAATCCCACCATACCGCAGCCCGTCTCGCAGCCGGCATCTTTCAAACCCGCACCGCGATTTCGAAACCCCACCGTACCGCAGCTCACCGCACGGTCAGCATTCAAACCCGCGCTGCGATTTCGAA
>JAVTVJ010001909.1:0-18391 GCA_034509425.1 Eopsaltria australis | reverse complement strand
AAAAAACAAAAAAAAAAAAAGAAAAAAGAAGAAAAAAAAAGAAAAACGTCATACATAAAATGTGAAAGATAAAATCAAACCCCAGGTTTTCAGTGGAATATCTTCTGTAACTTTGGATTAAGAGGGAACTGATCTTTTGAAAAAGACAACTCAGTTATTTACTTTGTAAACGTGCTGATGTCATTGATCCATCTTACAGACCTCAGCAGCCTTTCTTGAAAGACTTTGGGGTGTGTTTCCAAGATGGTTATTTTAAATTGTGGTTGAAGCAATAGGAAATTGCTTTGTGCCCTTCCAGCTCCAAGCATGACTGGGAATCTAAACTCTGCCAAACCCCAAATCCTTGAGAAGATGCCCTTCCTTCTCATCCTGTGAATGAGCTGCACATTCCCTTGGAAATTGTCAGGGGCTTCTTACGGATGGAAAGTCCCACGTACAGCTTTTTGCTCTGCTTTGGAAGTGCAGAAGGGCAATTCTTCCTCCCTCAGCTCCAGACTGCACTGCCTTAGGAACACGGCCCACTCGCCAGGTTTGGCCCACTCGTGGCACTTCTAGAGGAGGAAGAAAGGGCAACTGCACAATTCCAGCCAAAAAAGAAGGAAGAGTGGGACAGACAAAACAGCCGGGGGACATACAGGTGGTCAGCTGGGACTGTGGAGAGTTTGGGTTCTTGCCAACTGCAATCTCCTGGCCTGCAGGAGAGTCTCCCTCACCTGCAGCAGCAGAAAGCTCAGTCGGTGTGCTCGGAACGGGCTCGTCTGATGCAAAGCTGTCAGAGCCATGTGTGGGCAGAGCGGGCCCAGCCGTGGCCGGGGCTGAGCCCAGCAGAGCCCTGGCTGAGCCCAGAGCAGCCTCAGCATCCACAGAGCCCGGCTGGGAGGAGAGAAAACAGAGAGCACCCGTCAGCTGAAGGCTCCTGTCCCCCTTGTCCCAAGTGGCCACGGTGCCCAGGCCATGCTGGCCATGCCCAGAGCTGGGCCCCAACGTCCCCATCACTGCTGCCCTTGGGAGCAGAGCAGGAGGGCAGGACATGTGCCCAGCCTGCAGCCAGCCACGGCAGATCCCCCTCCTCAGCAGCTGCCCAGAGCAGGATGCTCCTGTGCTCGCTGCCATCTCCCAAAAGCCCTTCTCCCACCCGTGCCAAGCACACCGGGACCCACCTCACGCCATCCGCCGCCGGGAGAAAAGCTGCTCCCAAACCATGTCCTCAGCCTTCTCCAAGGGCACGTCCCATCCACGCCGCAGCTGCTCCCGAGCACTTCCCCCTCCACACTGGACACCACCTAGAACGCTTCCTTTAGAAAAACAAACAACAAATTATTGAAAACAGATTACAGACAAAAAAGGAAAACAAGAGGAAAGGTAAAAACTCTGATCTCTGTCAGGGCCTTAAGGAAGGCCCAAGCCCTACATGCACGGGAAAAACCCACCCACGGGTGAGGGAAGGCCACGCTTTCTCCCTTCCCCCTGCACTGCCCCCAAAAACAACGGTGATCCCAAAGCAAACAAGGGCAGTGGAGCAGCCCAAGCCCTTCCTTGCCTGCAAAGCAAAGCAGCCCCACACAGGTTCTGCAGTCAAACCTCTGCTTCTGCCCTGGGGGTTTGTTTGTGTCGGGCTGGCTGCCCCAGCCCCAGCCCGGGGCACGGTGGGTGCTGGGGGCTGTTGGCAGGGCCAGGAGCCGACTCCCATTTCATACCCACCCCAGCACATCCCCCAGCCCTGCCAAAAAGCAGCTTGGCAGCCACTGAAAAATTCATTGCATCCAGCCCAGCAATGGGGGGAACCTTTGGTGCCCGGCCAGGCCGTGCAATGCCCAAATCTGGGAGCATCCCCCTGGCTGTGAACTCATCTGCAAATTCTGCCAGTGAACCAGGACAAGCACAACCAGCTTCAGTGGTGGCCACCAGTGCTGGGCAGAGCAGCTGAGCTCCAGCACAAGGGCTGCCTGTTCCCATCTGATCACCCCTGGCAGTGATCCAGGCAGGACAAAAAGTCTGCGTTTCTTTGCCTCTGATTGCCAAGGCTTGTGTGGAGCTGTAACTTACCAGGGCCCTGGATCAAAGTGTGCCTGTGGCTCTCTCCCTTCTGCTATGGCTGATGAATATCCTGCAGCCCAGGATCACAGAACACGTCTTCTAATGAGGGCCTGTCCAAGGAGTTCAGGGATAAACACCACCTGATAAGATCCTTGCAGTCTGGGGAGAGAAACCACAAACCGCCGGTCAGTTGGAGAAGGCTCCTGGCCACTCTTCCCGTGCCCAGGCCATGCTGGATGTTTCAGAGCTGGGCCTAAACTTTTCCATCAGCTCTTTGTTTTGGAGGAGAGCAGGAGAGCAGCACATGTGCCCCCTCCTCAGCAGCTGCCAGAGCAGGATGCTGACGAGCCCGCTGCTGTCTCCCAACACTGGCATTCCCCCCGTGCCCAGAGATGAGGATCCACCTTGAGAGAGCCGTTGTGGCAGCGAGAGCTGGCCCCAGCTGCTGTTCCGGCCCTTCCTGAAAGGGTGCTCCCCGCAGACCATCTGGTGCAGCAGGATGCCCAGGGACCAAATGGTTGCTGCCTCGCCGTGGTACCAGCCAAAGTGGGTCCATTCCGGGGGGCTGTAGGATGGTGTTCCTATGGAATCCAGATGGAGCTCATCAGGGGGATGCTGCTGCTCCCAGAACCTCGTCCCAGCATCCCTGGGCATGCGGGGGCTGCACCAGTGGCACATGGGGTGACCCGCTGCCCTCTGGCCTGCACCTGGGACTTGTGTACAAACTTGGAGTTGAAAAGGAGCCACTGGTGTTCGAAGAGGGCAGCAGAAGCCCTGGCAGGGCCCAAGCATGACATGCCCAGAAAAAACCCACTCAGTGCTGGGGAAAACCATGCCTTCATCCTCCCTGCCTGCATTGCCCCAAAAAAGCCCAGGCAAACAAGGGGAGCAGAGCAGTCCAAGCCCTTTCTCGCCTGCTCACCAGAGCGGCTGCTGCACAGGTTCTGGGCCCCCCCTCTCTGCTACTCCCACCCACGGGTGTTTTTGTCGGGCTGGCTGCCCCCGCCCCAGCCCCAGCACCAGTCCTGGGCAGAGTGGCTGGAGAAGGCTGCCAGCAGGGCTGGAAGCTGGCCCCCTAGCCACCCCTGCTCAAATGCAAGTGGGCTGAAGATTCAGTGCCATGACTGGCAGCAAAAGGGAGAATCCCTGCTGCCACAGCCAGCTTGGGCTGGGAGATGTTGGGCCATGAGATGCCGGGAGCGGGACCCTAGCCCTGTGTGGGCTCACCTGCAAAGTGAGTGTAGGCTGTGTCTTGCAGGTAGGTGCCACAGCCCAAGTCAATCAATTTGGCCTGGCCGCTGGCCAGGTCAACCAGGATGTTCTCTGGTTTGATGTCCCTGTGCAGGACCCCGCAGCTGGTGCAGTGCCACACGGCCTCCAGCACCTGGCGGTAGAGCTCCCGCGCCACCTCCTCGGCCAGGAACCGCCGTGCCCGAATGAAATGCTGGAGGTCCTGACACCGCTCCGGGCGCTCCAGCACCATCACGATGTCGTTGGGGAGCTCAAACCACTCCAGCAGCTGGACCACACCAGCGAAGCTAGTGGACACCCTGTCCAGCAGCACGATCTCCAGTGGTGCGCTGGTGCCGTCGGGCTGCGGGAGGAGCACGATGCCGTCAGTGGGGCTGAGGCCGTGCCGGGGCTCGGGAAGCCCTCACCCAGCCCGGGAATGCTCTGCGCCCTCCGCTGGCCCCACGCCCGCTCTCCCTGCAGGCGTCCCGGCGGCTGCCACCCTGCCGAGCCTCGGCTCATCCCCGCCCGGCACGGCCCGGCTTCTGCCGCTGGCCAGCCGCTCACTCACCAGCTCGCCCCAGTGCCGGATGCGGTTCCGTGGCACCCTTTTGACGGCCACCTGCAAGCCAAGGGGAGCAGCGGGCTGAGCTCGCCGCCCGCCCTGCCGAACGCCGTCCTCCTTCTCCTCCGCCCTCCTCCTCCTGCGCCCCCTCCTCCTGCGCCCCCTCCTCCTGCGCCCGCCGCCGGCCCCGCCACTCACCGGAGCGCCGTCCGAGAGCCGCGTGGCCGCGAAGACTCTGCCGAAGCCGCCGCGCCCCAGCAGCGAACCCAGCCGGTAGCGCTCCTGCAGGGCCTCCTGCGCCCTCCCTGCGGGCGAGACGCGGCTGTCAGCGCGCGGCCCGGGGCCAGCGCCGGCCCCCGAGCGCCCCTCAACCGCCCCGGGCCGGGCATCCCCAGCCGTTCGCTCCTCGGAACGGGGCAGCGGCGGCTCGGGGCCGGCGGCCGCGCTGCCGAGCGGGGGAGCCCGGGCCGGGGAAGCCGCAGCGGAGGCGGCGGGAGCGGCCGCGCCGCGTGTGTCCTCCGCGGGCCCCGGGAGGAGCCGGGGCCGGGGCCGGGGCCGGGGCCGGGGCCGGGGCCGGGGCCGGGGCCGGGGCGGGGGCCGGGGTCGGGGTCGGGATCGGGGCTGGACCCCGCGTCGAGGCCGGGGCCGGGACAGGCAGAGCCGAAGAGCGGCGATGCTGTCCCAGCCCCAGGCACTGATGCCCGCCCAGCAGCGCCACCGCCAGCACAGCGAGAGCCGGGCGGAGGCGAGACCGCGGCGGGACGGCCGGGGGCAGGGACGGGGCAGCCCCGCCCGGGGCCGGGGGCGGGCCGGGGGCATGGCCCGGCCAGGCAGGGAGAGAGGGAGACGGGGAAGGGCGGGATGGAGCACGAAAGGGAGAGAGGGAGGGGGTGCGGGACGCTGGGAGAGGGAGAAGAGAAACAAGAGAAGGGAAGCAGAGGGTCTGAAGAGTCGCTGCTGCCGCTGCTGCCGCTGCTGCCGCTGCTGCCGCTGCTGCCGCTGCTGCCGCTGCTGCCGCTGCTGCCGCTGCTGCCGCTGAAGCGCCGGGAGCGTTTGTCCGCGTGTCCGTGTGTCCGTTCCCCGCGTGTCCGTGTGTCCGTTCCCCGCGTGTCCGTTCTCCGTTCCCCCCGCGCGCCCCAGGGCCGAGCCCGCGCACCCCGGGGCAGCACGGGCCGCTGCGCTCCGGGGCCGAGCCGGAGTCACGGAGCATCTCTTCCTCCCGCAGCCACGCCATAAGCACCGTCTCGTTTAGCTTCGCCTTCACTCCATTGTAACTTTTCTTCCCGGCAATCTCGCTCCTTGCCCCTCGTGCTCGCCTGCCCCGGGCCCCATCCCGCCCGCTCGCCCCGCGCTGCGGTCTCTTGCTCACAGGCAAACCCAGCGCTGTCCGCACTTTCCCCTGGAGCAGAGGAAAGTGCTGAACGAGGAGCCAGGCAGCGGCAGGCAGAGGCAGCCCCGCGGGAGGGCTGGGCACAACGTGAGGAGGGAGAAATGCAGCCCCTGCGGGGCAGCGCTGCTCACCGGCCGCTCGGGCTGCCCAGCGGCAGCGGCGGGGCCGTGCCCGGCCCGCTGCCCTCGTCCCCAGGGCTCTTCCTGTTTTCTGCTCCGGTTCCAGGTGAAATTCGGAGACTGCCGATAGGAGGATTAAAATCAAAGAATGAACCCACTGCTTTTGCCCAGTTTGGCTGCCAGTGCAATAGAGCAGCTCGGCTCTCAGCTGTCTGCCTCCTCCCTGCCAATGCAGCACTTTCAGCCTGCAGCAAAGGCCCTTTCTACAAAGAAACTGCTGGCTGCTTTATTTCTCCTGCTGTTCATTGGCACAGCTAGAAAACCCAACTGCTTTGGATCCTGAGTGTGTCAGAACAGGTTCACTTTGCCGTGTGAAGCCAAGACACAGAGTGTTGACCCCTGCACCATGTCCTAGGAATGACCTTTGTTGCTGCTGGGATTGTCCCTGCTGAGGGGGAAGCACCATGGGAGCACATGCCCTGTCCCTAGAACCCGTAGCCGACCAAAGCGCTGGGCTCTCAAATCTTGCATTTGCAGCTTTCTGGTGTCTCCAGCATTGCTTTCAAAGCAAAACTGGGAGAAGGCAAAGAGTGGAGCTAATGATACTGTGGAGTGTGGAAAACTTGCTAAGTTCTAGGTCTTTGAGGGAAGATCTGTTTGGAATGACTGTGAGGTAGAACTAGTGCAGCACAGACAAGGGAAGCATCTAAGGAAAGGAATTCATAGTGTCTGTGAACATCTTGGCTTGTTTCTTTCCATTTTCATTTCATTTCTGGAAAGCTGTTTTGCTTTTCCAAGAATCTTCTCCACAGGGATATTTGCTCTTTTCCAGAACCTTTCTGGAGAATGAGGTCGAGCTCTCTTGGTCACAAGATGTGCCACCAACTGCAGCTTCTTTGGCTTTCCAAACCGTGTGTGCAGCATGACTCTTGCAGCAAAGCGGGACAAAGGTTTTGAGATTTTGACGACTTGTCCTTTCTTTTCCTGGTGGACTGGGGAGTTTTGCCATTGGTGAGGTTCTCATGGTTACTCTTGTACCCTAAGAAAACAGGAGCAGGTACCAGGAATTGTTAGGGAATGCAACCCTGACTGAATGCAGAGAAAGCATCTCCAGAGCCTGAGATGGGGCCAGAAATGGGGAGGTTTGTGATCATCATTCCAACATCCCCAAGGGCATCTTGAAAGTCATCTAGAACATGCAAATGGGCTGACAGAGGCACTTTGTTGCTGTGTTCAGTTCAGATCATTCTCCATCTCATGCATTGCTATAAATCAGGAGTACAATCAGTTGATGAGAAGCACCAGAACAAGCTGGAGCTCTCAGCAGGTGACTGAAAGAATGTGAAAAGGAGAAATGCAGGCAATGACTTGGTGAACTTTGTCTGTTAGAAGGGTAATGTTTCCTAACAATTTCTAATCCATTCCCTCGGGTTTTGTCCTTCCTACCAGGGCCTTTTGCATCCCAGATTCCCCATGAGATGAGAAGTGTGAGCTTGTGGAGGTGCCTGCAAGGTGCCCTGTTCCTGTGCAGGGACTCTTGGGGTGAACCAGGAGCCTGAGGCCTGTGTGGGGCAGCCTCCTGCGAGCTGGAATTGGTGCCGTGCTGGGAGAGGAGGAGGGGCAGAGCGCTGGGCAGTGTGTGGCAGGAGCAGGAGCTTTGGGCCCAGGACATTCCCTCTGCAGCACTGCCCCGCACTCGGCGGCCGTGCCCGGGGCTCTGGGCCTGGCCCTGCGTGCGCTGAGCTGCGACACTGCGGGAGCTGCCCGGGCTGGGCTCAGGCTCGCGCTGGGACTGGGCAGAGGCTGGGCTCCAGCTGGGACCAGCAGCAGCTGCAAATACCCCTGGGCATGCCCATTTTCTGCTGCTGGGAAGAAGCAATGAAGCGAGTCAAGAAGCTGTGAGAGGTTCTATGGGGCCATGAGGGGCTGTGAGAGGTTCTATGGGGCCATGAGGGGCTGTGAGAGGTTCCATGGGGCCATGAGGGGCTGTGAGAGGTTCCATGGGGCCATGAGGGGCTGTGACGGGCTGTGAGAGATTCTATGGGGCTGTGAGGGGCTGTGAGAGGTTCTATGGGGCCGTGAGGGGCTGTGAGAGGTTCTATAAGGCCATGAAGGGCTGTGAGAGGTTCTATGGGGCCATGAGGGGCCGTGAGGGACTGTGAGAGGTTCTATGGGGCCATGAGGGGCTGTGAGAGGTTCTAGGGAGGGGCCAGGGGCTGTGATGGGGCTGTGAGGGGCTGTGAGAGGTTCTATGGGGCCGTGAGGGGCTGTGAGAGGTTCTTCGTGAGGGGCTGTGAGAGGTTCTATGGGGCTGTGAGGGGCTGTGAGAGGTTCTATGGGGCCATGAGGGGCTGTGAGAGGTTCTATGGGGCCGTGAGGGGCTGTGAGAGGTTCTATGGGGCCATGAGGGGCTGTGAGGGGCTGCCAGGAGCCTCTGCCCATGCACAGGGTGGGTCCCACCATGTCCCCAGGGCAGGGCAGCCGTGAGGGGCCATGAGCACAGACGTGGCAGCAGAGCGGGCTTGGGGCACCTCTGGGACGGGGTTTGACCCTTCCCCAGCTCCAAACCACACCAAAATCACCATTAAAAGGGCTTGTTAATTATTTGGCTTTTTGTGATGCTTCAATTTGCTTCATTTCTTCTCCGTGTACTGTTGAAATTTGTCTTTGCCTGCTCTTGCACTCAAGGAGCCTCATTTCACCAGGCAGGAAGGCAAAGCTCATTGGTGGCCATGGCTGGTGCTGTCCATGCAGCATTTGCAGCATTTCCATCCCTGCCGTGGCCTCTCCCCTCAGGGTCCCCGGCAGAGCTGCTGCAGCAGCAGACGGAAGCTGCAGATGGCTCTCCTGCCGGCCTTCTGGGCTTTGTTGGGGGGCACAGCCTGTGCTGAGGGGCGGCAAGGTGCCTGCAGGCCCCAGCTCTGGGGCAACACAGAACGTCCTGGCCATAGGCACCGTGCTGCCAGCTCAGCAGTGCAGCACAGCACGGGCTCACGCTCCCCGCTGATCCCACAGATGCAGCCGGGACCAGAGCACATGTTCCTGATTCCCAGAAGGGCATCAGAAGGGGTTGCTGTTGGGAAACACCATGTCTGCTACAGATAGTGGCAGGCCTGCTTCTTTTGGAGTTCATCATCGTGTTGTGCTGTGTCGGAATCTGGTATTGCTGGAAGAGAAAATAGTGAGTGTTTTATTCATCGTTCCCTCAAACAGCTTCATTTGATGGCTGTTTGTAGACAGGAAACATCCCCAGTGAGGCTGCTCTGGAGTTGTGGGGAGTCACTGGTTGTCCAGATAACTCTGCTGAGGCTTCTGCTGCTGCCCAGTGCTTTAACTGGCCTCTTAATGGCTGGGCCTTGTCCTGGGGAGCCCGCTGGGGCTGCAGCCAGTGCTGGCTCCCACTGAGACTGCCTGGCCAAGAGCAGCCCCAGGAGCAGTGGCAGAGGCAAAGCAAGGCGGGGAGGAGAAAGAGCGGGGACAAGATTGCCCTTGAAAGGCAGACGCGCTCTGGGGCCGCTGCTGGCCAGGGAGCCTGCCCAGAGCCATCCCCTGCTGGCTGGGGCCTTGAGGGGCAGCTGTGCAGCTGGGCCAGGCTGTGCCAGCAGCTCCAGCCGTGCTGGGGAGCCTTGCCAGCTCTGGGCCTGCTGTGCAGGAGGGTCCCTGTGTGCCACCGGCACCTGGGTGCCTCAGCCACTCCTCTCTGCACAGGAGCACCTCTGAACCTTCACAAGGATGACGACGACATACCACAGTTGGAGGGACCTGTACCTGTCATCAGCCTTCTCAAAGCCACTGTCACAGACACCAGCCTAGGCTGCATCACCCGCTGGTTGCTGTGGACATGCTGCCCCCACCCAGACCTGGAGCCTCGTTCTTTGAAGGCACTGGCCCTGGTGTCCGGCCAGGACTGAAGGTGGCCCCCTCCTGCCAGGCCAGGGCTTGAGTCCAGCACCACCTCTGAGCTTGAGCTCTGGCGTCTGGCTGGTAGCACCAGCACTGGCCGAGCTCCTTGTCTGGGCACAGCCAGGGCTGGGCAGGCAGCAGCTGGGCACGGGGCTGCTGTGACCAACAGCAATCCCATGTTATCTTCGTTTTTCATTTTTAGAAATTAGAATTTTTTAGAAATATTTAGAAATTGTTTTTTCAATGGAACAATATGTAATAATACTTTAGAAATATTTTATAGAGATAGACATCCCCAAAGTTTTGTTCCATTTTTCCACAATAGTTTCCAGTTTTTCAAAGTAGTTCTAGAATTCTGTGAAACTTAAAACGTTTTTACGTTCTTGAATAAAAATTAAAGTTGCATTTAATTGGTAATCTTTACGAAGAACTCAGACACATGAAGACGCCCAGCCTGCTGCTGAGGCTCTTTCCCCACGGGAGATTTGTACCCACTCACAACCAAAGAGCCTAAAACATTTTGCCAGATATTTCCCAGCACTTCTGACAAGCTCAGCTCTTGGTCTTCAGAGGCAAACTCTGAGCACAGCGGGAAGATCTTGAAGTCACCATCTTTGTTTGCTTCTGGAAGAACTCCCTCAGTTCCAGAGCAGGGGGTTCTCTCAGCTTCCTGCTGGCCCGCTCCTCCCCAAGCCTGCCCTGAGCACTCTGCTGCAGCTGATACTGCCGCGGAACTGCTGTCAAACACAACAGCTCTGCCACGCCCGCTCAGGAGGAGTGCAGAAGCTTTATGGCCTTGTGTACATCAGGCTGTTGGCTTCTCTAAACACAGGTTTAGCTTTTGAATGAAATGTTTCACCTGGCAGAGGAACTGATGCTCCCTTTCTCAGGGACGCTAAACTCCCATGGGCTTTAAAAGCTTTCTGGCCAGCATAAGACCCGGGAAACCATTTCATGGAGCCATTTAGTACTGAAAATGGCCCAATCTCTGTATGAAAAGAAGCTTGTTTAAATGCCGGAGCCCACCAGAGCATGCCTCCAGGGCATATCCTTCCCCCCCCACCTGTCCCTCCGTGACTGCCAAACAGCACCTTTGGTAGTTCTTTTCTCCAGAAGCTGAACTCTGCCGTTTTATTTGGGGGAGAAACAAAAAAAGGAACTGTTCTATGTCTCATCATCATCATCATCATCATCACAATGAGCTGCAAATTAGTTACATGACACCAACAGCTCTGACTGTGGAGTTCTTTCTCAGAATGCAACACTGCCTTTACTATCCCTTGAAACTGCAGAAGTGCTACAATCTTTAAAATCAGTTTGATTCAGAGGTAGTTTTGCTGCCAGGCACAGCTCTATGAGGGCTTTGGGATTCTGCCTACACTGACACTGCGGTGTGTCCGGAGTAACCTGCCCCAAGCCAGCTCCCTCTGAAGAGCAAAGCAGGGTAGGGAAAAGCACAGCCGGAGAGGGGCTCCGACTGCAGGGACCCCATCCCTGCCAGGACTAACACGATCATCCTACCTTAGCACCGGCTTTGGATGGAGACCAGGACTGGTATCTGGCAAAAGGAAAAGAGGGGACAAAGGTCCCTGGAGTCCCCTGGCCTGGTACCTGAGCCAGTGAGGTAGGGAAGAGGGCACCATGCAGCCGGGTGTTTAAAAGGAGGCTGAGTCCTCCAAAACTGAGAGACAGAAAACCCCACGGGTGGATGTCCCAATGGACTCTCTCCCTTTATTCCAAGACCATTGAAGACTCCTCTGGTGCCTTTCTGGGCACTGGCTTTTCACAGTGTGATCTTTATGCACACTTGTTTCCTTGGATCAGAGTATGCTCAGCCTGCAGTGACTCACTGCCACTCCGGTCTGCAGGGGAAATGGAACTGCTTTCCATGAAGGTCCTCCGAGAGGGAAGTACAAACCCAGAGGAGACAAGCAACCCCTGGAGGCACCCAAACTTCGGGATCAGATGCTGAGTGAGCTGCAGAAAGGGCGTGGTGGGTGCACTTCCCTCAGCCTTCTCCTGAGGCTCTGCTGCTGGGGATTTGCACTGCCCATCTGTGCCGGAAAATACAGCAAGCTTAATTTTCTTTAAATTTTATTTCTCTAGTCAGGCTTGGTTTGCCTTTGATTTGGGGAAAGGAATTCTGAATTTTTTTTTAAGGGATGTTACACCACACAAGGGAGATGAGCTTAACATCTCAGCAAACTGGGAATGACCCAAAAGATACCCAAAAAGATAACGACCATCAACAAAACATCAATGACCATCAGCAAACATCAACAAACATCTACCCCAGACACTGCCCCCTGGCCTACTTGGAGACACCTGGTCTGGAAAAGGCTGACAAGGAAATCAAGGAGTGTGCACCTATTTAACATCTGAGGCCAAGAAATCTGGTTTCAATAGGAAGCCAAATACTAAGAACTATACAACTTGAGACCAATGAGCATTAAAAAATGGATTTCTATGGGTTTTCCACAGTGTAAAGTTTGGGAAAAATCTAGCAAAACTCATGTGTCATGGACTGATTTTCTCTGCACACCCAGGCTATGTGTGGATGAAATTATTTCTGTTGCACATCCTGGCCAGAACAACATCCAGGACAGAATAAATGCCATGATTCTGTAACACCAAAATGTTGCTGAAGGGCTTTTGCTTTTCCCCCATTTTCGGTGACATCTGGACACGCCTGCTCGGCACAGTGGGAAGGGACCCATGGCAGCCTTGCTGCCCTGCTGCTGCTGCTTTCCTAGAGGAAAGAATGGCTCCCTGGCAGCCTCTGATACAGGAACGAAGGCGATGTCAAGCACGGGCACAGTCACAGGAGGTAATTGCTGTGCAGGCTCAGCCCTCGGGGGGCTGTGTGGCAGCAGCTCTTCCCCCAGGGCCCGCCCTTGCACGGGCCCGGCAGCAGCCAAAGCTGGAGGCGCCTCGGCCTCGAGGCCTCTGGAGCACGTTCAGAGCCCGTGGCAAAAGGGACTGGGGCACCAAGGTCCCTCCCGCTGCAGCTGCTCCCGGAGCTGCCCTGAGTGCCCAGAGGCCCAAGGCACAGGAGCAGCCGCGAGCAGGAGCCCTGCCACGGGCCCAGGGCCAGAGCCAGCCCTGGCTCCCACTCTGGGCAGGGGCTGCACGGGCTCCTGACAGGGCCTGGCTCTGTCCCCTCGGGCTGGGGCAGCTGTGGCGGGGCAGGGAGGGTCGGGGGTGGCAGGTGCTGCCCAGGGCTGGCTTTGGCCCCTGTCCCTCGAAGGAGCCACTGGCCAAGCAGCTGCGCTGCCCCCGGGCTCTCTGCCGGCCTTCTGGGCTTTGTTGGGGGGCACAGCCTGTGCCGAGGGGCGGCAAGGTGCCTGCAGGCCCCAGCTCTGGGGCAACACAGAACGTCCTGGCCGTAGGCACCGTGCTGCCAGCTCAGCAGTGCAGCACAGCACGGGCTCACGCTCCCCGCTGATCCCACAGATGCAGCCGGCACCAGAACACATGTTCCTGATTCCCAGAAGGGCATCAGAAGGGGTTGCTGTTGGGAAACACCATGTCTGCTACAGATAGTGGCAGGCCTGCTTCTTTTGGAGTTCATCATCGTGTTGTGCTGTGTCGGAATCTGGTATTGCTGGAAGAGAATTAAATGGTGATTGCAGCATTCAGTGATTGATATTGATCCAGGGTCTCTCCTAAGGAGGTCTCTGCTCACTCACCTGGGACCTGCTTTGCTCGGAGAGCTGGCTGCACTCAGGCAAAGAGGGCTTTTCTTTTTTTTTTTTTTAAAGCAATCTACAGCTCCTAAGTTTCCCCACTGAAAACACACACCCTCCTCAAGTGTGTGCCAAGCCCAAGGTGCCTCCAAGGAGGTTCCCTTCCCCAAGGCAGAGCCATGCAAGGAATGTTTCAGACCTTTGGACTCCTTGGCTCCAGGTGGCCCTGCTGTGTCACAATGGATATTTGGTTCCATCAGGCCCCACGGTGTCACTGGGGTTTCCTTGGTTCCATGTTCTCTCTTTTTTCCTGCAGCAAGCAGCAGCAAACCCCACTGCCAGGGCCAAATGCCTGGCAAGGAGGAGCAGGGGGGCACATTTGCAGGGATGGATTTTGCCTTCCCAGGTGACAGGGACGTGGCGTGGGGCCCTGCTGTCCTGGAGATGGCTGAACACCTGCCTGCCCATGGCAAGGGGAAGAGACAACAACCTCTGGCCATGGAACTACAGCAGCAGAGAGGGCAGGCACAAGGCTGGCTTTCAAAGGCTCTCACCAGCACAGGAAACATCCGTGCAGGACATTTTCTTGACAGCTGACATTTCAGGCAATTCTTTTAGACACAGATGCACCAGCAAATGGCAAGTGAAACAGTTTCAGCTTTGTGTGTGGCCTGAGAAGAGCTGGCATCTTTTCAGCAGTGTGAGCTGTTGCATGCCTTGCTCAGGGCCAGGATGTGGGATCTTGGAGCAGGCTGCGCTCTCCTGGGGGGCTTCTCTTGCCAGGCCGGCTCTAAAAGCGCAAGCAAAGAGCGACGTGAGGCAGAGCACAAAGGAAGCAGCGGGCCGATGCCTTGAAGCACTGGGCTGGCAGTGCCATTTGCCGAGCGCTCCTCAGCAGCCCGGCTGCAAAGAAAGGCCGCTCAGGCCGAGCACAAGATCCGCAGGCAGCGGCGAGCAGCAGCTGGAGCCCAGCAGGGCCTTGGAGGAGCGGGGCCGAGCCCCGGGCCGGCTTCCAAAGGGGCTTCGGGGCTGGCGGCGATGGCGCCGAGTGGCCTGCCCGTGTCCCCCTGGGCTCTGCGGCGCCACGGGGCCAGAGGCCGGGGCCGGGGCTTGGGCCCTGCTGCCACAAGGGCGCTGCCGAGGGCTCGCCGCCCTTGAGCCGGGGCCGGGGCGGCGCTGAGGGAGCGGCGCCGCCATTGCTGCCGCCCTCAGGGGCTCTGAGGGGAGCGCGGCTCCCGCGAGCCCCGCTCGGCTGCGGGGAGAGAGCGAGAGAGGAAAGAGAGAACAGAGAGAGGAAAGAGAGAACAGAGAGAGGAGAGAGAGAATAGAGAGAGGAAAGAGAGAACCGAGAGAGGAAAGAGAGAATAGAGAGAGGAAAGAGAGAATTTAGAGAGAGGAGAAGAGTGAATATGAGATGAGGAATAAGACTGATGAGAGGAAAGAGAGAAATAGATGCCAAAATGAAAGAGTAGAATAGGAGAGGAAAGAGAGACTAGAGAGAGCTGAAAGAGAGAATAGAGAGAGGAAAGAGAGACTAGAGAGAGGAAAGAGAGAATAGAGAGAGGAAAGAGAGAACAGAGAGAGGAAAGAGAGAATAGAGAGAGGAAAGAGAGAACAGAGAGAGGAAAGAGAGAACAGAGAGAGGAGAGAGAGAACAGAGAGAGGAAAGAGAGAATGGAGAGAGGAAAGAGAGAACAGAGAGAGGAAAGAGAGAATGGAGAGAGGAAAGAGAGAACAGAGAGAGGAAAGAGAGAATAGAGAGAGGAAAGAGAGAATGGAGAGAGGAAAGAGAGAACAGAGAGAGGAAAGAAAGAATAGAGAGAGGAAAGAGAAGAAACAGGGAGAGGGAAAGAGAAGAATAGAGAAAGCAGAATAAAAGGGAGAATAGAGAGAGAAAAATGAGAACAGAGAGAGGAAGAAGAGAACAGAGAGAGGAAAAAGAGAGAATAGAGAGAGGAAAGAGGAGAACAGAGAGAGGAAAGAGAAATGAGAGAGACGAGAGAGAGGAAATTAGAGAGAGCGAAAGAGAACAGAAGAGAAATGAAAGAGAGAATGGAAAGAGAGGAAAGAGAGAACAGAGAGAGGAAAGAGAGAACGGAGAGAGGAAAGAGAGAACAGAGAGAGGAAAGAGAGAACAAAGAGAGGAAAGAGAGAACAGAGAGAGGAGAAAGAGAATAGAGAGAAGAAAGAGAGAATAGAGAGAGGAAAGAGAGAACAGAGAGAGGAAAGAGAGAACGGAGAGAGGAAAGAGAGAACAGAGAGAGGAAAGAGAGAACCGAGAGAGGAAAGAGAGAATAGAGAGAGGAAAGAGAGAATAGAGAGAGGAAAGAGATAACAGAGAGAGGAAAGAGAGAACAGAGAGAGGAAAGAGAGAATAGAGAGAGGAAAGAGAGAATAGAGAGAGGAAAGAGAATAAAGGGAGAATAGAGAGAGGAAAGAGAGAACAGAGAGAGGAAAGAGAGACTAGAGAGAGGAAAGAGAGAATAGAGAGAGGAAAGAGAGAACAGAGAGAGGAAAGAGAATAGGGAGAGGAGAGAGAGAATAGAGAGAGGAAAGCGAGAACAGAGAGAGGAAAGAGAATAGAGAGAGGAAAGAGAGAACAGAGAGAGGAGAGAAAGAATAGAGAGGAAAGAGAGAACAGAGAGAGGAAAGGGAGAATAGAGAGAGGAAAGAGAGAACAGAGAGAGGAAAGAGAGAACAGAGAGAGGAAAGAGAGAATAGGGAGAGGAGAGAGAGAATAGAGAGAGGAAAGAGAATAGAGAGAGGAGAGAGAGAATAGAGAGAGAGAACAGAGAGAGGAAAGAGAGAATAGAGAGAGGAAAGAGAATAAAAAGAGAATAGAGAGAGTAAAGACAGAATAGAGAGAATAAAGAGAAAGAATAAAGAGAGTAAAGAGGCAGAGTAAAGAGAAAGAGTAAAGAGAGACAGTAAAGAGAATAAAGAGAAAGAACAGGGAATAGAGAAGTGAGTAAGAGAGAGAGTAAAGAGATAATAAAGAAAGAGTAAAGAGAGAATGAAGAGAGAGTAAGGAGAGAAAGAGATAATAAAGAGAGTAAAGAGTGTAAAGAGAGAATAAAAAGAGGAAAGAGAGATAATAAAGAGAGTAAAGAAAGAACCAAGAGATAGTAAAGAGAGGGAGTCAAGAGAGAAAGTAAAGAGAGAATAGAATAAAGACTGAATAAAGACAGAGTAAAAACAGATTAAAGACTGAGAGAGTAAAGAAGCGGAAGAAAGATTGGAATTGAGCAATTTTTGGGTGGGATTGAGGTTTTTGGAGGTGGAATTGTACCATTTTGGTTTAAGGCTTAATTGGTTTTAGTGGGATTTAGTTGTTTTGAGGTGATAGATCATTCTTTCTTGGCTTTCAGAGTGCAAAGAGACAGAGAACACTCCCTCAAATCCTCCTGCAACACAAAAATCCTCCACACTATGTCCTCATGGTGACCCTAAATTCTGGACACCCCAATTCTGGCCTCGTTACCCCAAAAATCTCCATTTCGACCCCATTTCGGACCTCAGATTTGGAGCTGACCTGAGTTTGGGACAGCCCTGGAAAACCTCCTAAAAACCCCAAAATGCCCCCCAAAACCTCCCTAAAACCTTCAGAATGCCCCCAATAATCCCCACAAATCCCTCGTGGTGGCCCCAAATTCTGGACACCCCAATTCTTGCCTGATTACTCCAGAAATCCCCATTTTTCCTCAGTTTTCGACCCTAATTTTGGGGCTGACCTGGGGCGGGGACAGTGCCCAAAAACCTCCTGAGAAATCCTGAAAATGCCCCTAAAAACCTCCCTTAAACCCCCAAAATGCCCCCAGAAACCTCCCTAAAAATTCCCCAAATCCCCCCAAATGCCTCGTGGTGACCCCAAATTCTTGACACCTCGATTCTGACCCCATTACCCCAACAATCTCAATTTTTACCCCATTTTGGACCCCGATTTTGGGGCTGACCTGGGTTGGGGACAGCTGTGAAAAACCTCCCTAAAACCCCCTAAAATGCCCCCAAAACATCCCTAAAATGCCCCAAATCCCTCGTGGTGAACCCAAATTTTGGACATCCCAATTCTTCCCTCATTACCCCAAAATCTCTATTTTTACCCTGTTTTGGACCCCAGTTTTGGAGCTGACCTGTGGCAGGGACAGTGCCCAAAAACCTCCCTCAATAACCCCAAAATGCACCCCAAATGCCCCCAAAATCCCCCTAAAACTCTCATGGTGGCCCCACATTCTGGACACACCAATTCTGGCCTCATTACCCCAAAAGTGTCCATTTTTACCCCATTTCGGACCCCGATTTTGGGGCTGACCTTGGGTGAGGATAACACCCACAAACCTCCCTAAAACTCCCCAAAATCCCCCAAAACTCTCGTGTGACCCCAAATTCTGCACACCCCACCCCCCAAGCCAAAATCTCTGATTTTTCCCCAGTTTTGGACGCCAATTAGGGCTCACCTGGGCTGAGGACAGCGATGGCAGCGCTGGGGAGGGACAGTCCCACAAAACCCAAAAAAATGCCCCCAAAATGCCACCAAATCCATCATGGTGACCCCAAATTCAGGACACAGCACCCACACCCCAAAACCTCTATTTTCTCCCCATTTTTTCCGCGATTTTGGGGCTGACCTGGGCTGGGGACGGCAGCGGCGACGCCGGGAGGGGACAGCTCCCAAAATATCCCCAAAAGGCCCCCAAAAAAACCCAAAATTTCCCCAAATCCTTCATGGTGACCGCAGATTCTGGACACTCCACCCACACCCCAAAATCTCCAATTTCTCCCAATTTTAGACCCAAATTTTGGGATTCACCTAGGCTGCGGACATCAGCGGTGACGCTGGTTGGGTACAGCACCCAAAAATCCCCAAAATATCCCCAAAATGACCCCAAAATGCCCCAAACCCCTCATGAAGACCCCAAATTCTGGACACCCCACCCTCACACCACAAAATCTCCATATTTTGCCCCATTTTGGACCCCGATTTTGGGGCTCACCTGGGCTGGGGACATCGACAGTGGTGCTGGGAGGGGGCAGACCCCAAAAACCTCCCCCAAATCCCTAAAATGCTCTTAAAATTCTCATGGTGACCCCAAACTCTGGATCCCCTAATTCTGGCCTTGTTACCCCCAAAAATCTCAATTTTTACCCCATTTTCCCCTGTCCTGGGTTAGTCAGGAGGGGTCACAATCTAGGAAGTGACCGATGCTGCAGGAGGTGATACAGCTTCCTTCCTGAGAGAGAGAGCCAATAACCAGGGAGTTTTAAGGATTGATGTGTAGGTAAAGCAATTCAAAAGTTGATCCACCTTCGAGGAAAAACCATCTATAATCAGAGAGCCTCTGAGCCTCTTCATCTTTTTGCCTGCTGCAGTGTAGGGAGGAGCATCTCCCTGCTTCTCTCCCCGGGAAGGCGCTGTCCCCCCCAGTCCTTCCAAAGGAGGGAGAGGGAAGGGAGGTTTAGGGCG
>JAVTVJ010001908.1:0-49299 GCA_034509425.1 Eopsaltria australis | reverse complement strand
AGCCCCGGCCACGGCTGGGCCCGCTCTGCCCTCACATGGCTCTGACAGCTTTGCATCAGACGAGCCCGTTCCGAGCACACCGACTGAGCTTTCTGCTGCTGCAGGTGAGGGAGACTCTCCTGCAGGCCAGGAGATTGCAGTTGGCAAGAACCCCAACTCTCCACAGTCCCAGCTGACCACCTGTATGTCCCCAGGCTGTTTTGTCTGTCCCACTCTTCCTTCTTTTTTGGCTGGAATTGTGCAGTTGCCCTTTCTTCCTCCTCTAGAAGTGCCACGAGTGGGCCAAACCTGGCGAGTGGGCCGTGTTCATAAGGCAGTGCAGTCTGGAGCTGAGGGATGAAGAATTGCCCTTCTGCACTTCCAAAGCAGAGCAAAAAGCTGTACGTGGGACTTTCCATCCGTAAGAAGCCCCTGACAATTTCCAAGGGAATGTGCAGCTCATTCACAGGATGAGAAGGAAGGGCATCTTCTCAAGGATTTGGGGTTTTGCAGAGTTTAGATTCCCAGTCGTGCTTGGAGCTGGAAGGGCACAAAGCAATTTCCTATTGCTTCAACCACAATTTAAAATAACGATCTTGGAAACACACCCCAAAGTCTTTCAAGAAAGGCTGCTGAGGTCTGTAAGATGGATCAATGACATCAGCACGTTTACAGAGTAAATAACTGAGTTGTCTTTTTCAAAAGATCAGTTCCCTCTTAATCCAAAGTTACAGAAGATATTCCACTGAAAACTTGGGGTTTGATTTTATCTTTCACATTTTATGTATGACTTTTTTCTTCTTTTTTCTTTCTTTTGTTTTTTTGACAGAGATAACATATTCTTAAAAAGGAGTGTCCTTTGCTCCTGGTTCCCGTGTGGAGCAGCTCCCTTCTGGCTGGCTGAGCTGCTCAGGCAGAGCCCGGCAGCTCCTGGCCCTGCAGGGCTGAGGCTTTTCCCCGTTGCTGGGCACAGACTGATGGAGCAGCGCTGCTGAACACGGGGACACACAAGAGGGACCAGAAGCAGCTGCCTTTGTCCACCTGAAGCTCCAAGGCCCAAACTATGAGCACACGGGGCTGCAAGAGACTCGCAGGCTCCCTGTTTGCTGTGCTGGCCCACTTTGTGCCCGGCCCAGCTTTGCGTGGGGCTGGCAGGGAGAACAAGGGGCAGGTCCCTCCCAGTCCCCAGCCCAGGGACCCCTCCGGCCCCGGGGCTTGGGGCACGCTCAGCACCCGCTGCTCCAGCGACCGCTTCTGCTGGCATTGACAGCAACAAGCAAATTGTGGCTGATGCCGAGGGAGCAGCAGCAGTGCCTGGATCTGATCCCTGAGCCTGGGCCAGGGCTGCACAAGTGACCCCCACGGCAGCAGCAGCAGCAGCAGCAAATGGCACTGACAGCAAAACCCAGCGATAACCGAGCCCCGGGTGAACAGAGAGCACAGCAGGAGGGACAACAGCAGTCAAGTGCAGAGACTGGAGAGAACGAGAGCTGGCAGCAGGAACAGCTGCTTCATTGCACTCTCGGAGAAAGCTCCTGCCTGTTTCAAAGCACTGAAAGGCGTGAAGGGCAGAGAGGAGATGACACCAAGCAATGCTCCTGTTTTCACACCCTCCCCTCTCAGTGTCCCAGAAGGAATTGGATGAACTGTATTCTTCTCTCCGAGTTGTCTCGTTCAGCATGAGCAGCTCAGCTCCAGGGGCTGAAGGAGCTGGAGCCTCAGGCCACAGGAGCCGAGCAAGAGGAAACTTCTTTGCCATCCTAATGCTGCCAACACGGACCTGACTGAATGCAGCAGATGGAATCATGGAATCATCGAATCCTTTCTGTTGGAAAAGACCTCTGAGCTCATCCAGTCCAGCTGTTCACCCAGAGGTGTCAAGCCCACCACTAAACTACGTCCCTGAAGTGCCAAGGCCTGGACAAGAGACCCTGAGTGAGGCCTGAACAGCAGGCCCTGAGCCAAAGGTGGCCTCTGGATGAGCCTTCCAGCCAAAGGTTATCTTTGTATCTGCTTGTTAACGAAATATGCACGGTCATTAGTGCTGTGATAGATGTATCCACTCATTAGTCAAACATGGATTGACCTTTCTGAATTTAGAAGCTGGACAAGGCCATGAAATCCGACATCTGGCCTTGTTTGGGGCTGAGTGGTCAGAGTCAACTCCTTGGTTCCTCCTGGGGCCCTGGCCAGGCTTTGGGAGGAAGCAAACAGGAGAATGAAAGCAGATGTTCCTTCAGTTGGTGTCTGTGTCTTTGGTGCTGACCCTGCCCACTGGGAAAACAGAATTGGCATAGTCTGGCCAGATCACAACAAATGTCACTTTTTCAATCCAAACGTAAGGAATCAGCCCAGTCAGGAGTGCCCAGATGGGAAGGCCTTTCCTAGAGTTGGCTGGCTCTGGAGTGGGCTGAGGTCGGAGCATCGTGTGAGCAATGGGGCATTTGGTGAAAAGAAGCTGAACTGCTGCATGTCTTCAAATGCATCCAAAAACTGCACATGGGAAAAGGAAAGGACTTGTGGGCTGGGGAGGATGAGGATGGATTTTGTTACCAGCACCTTGGAAACAGCACCAACAGAAGGAACAATTGTTGTGGGAATGTTCCCACATGGAGTGACAGAAAAGGTTTTTAATCTGGAGTTTCAATTTCTTTGTGCAAGTGAAATAATAATAATGCAATATGATATATAGATACACACATATATGTATGTATATATAAAATAGAATCCAATAAGTTTTTGGATATAAATTTAAAAATTATAATAATGTGAAATAATGCTGCCAATACTCGTGTTAGCTTTGGTGGCTCAGGGATGTAGCACTAAATACCCTACAGAAAATGCCTGGCCAGGACCCGAAAGTCAGTGGTAAATTTTGTGAGATTGTGTACAATGCAGGAAGGGGGAAGGGATGAAAGTGCCTGTTTTTACAGGGTTTGCTGACACTGAGATGCAGAATGCTTTGTCCATTACTGTGAGAAATGAAGTGATCAGGACTGCTGGGCTTTCCATAGACCAGACTACCCACAAGCTGCAGGATTGGTTAAAGGAATGAAGGGGTTGTTAAAAGAGCAGTTGAAAAATGAGGAGAAGGGAACCTGTCCCCAAGGAGAACCCATCTCCCAGATGTGCTCCACACCCTTAACAAGGGGCCCAGTGGGGGAATGGAAACGCCCTGGGTGTGCAGGGCTGCAGCCAATTTGCAAATACAGCCATGGACAGGGAGACTTGCACTTGCTGGGAAATTGTTCTGGGTGCCATGGCCCCTGACAGGGCCACCCCAGAGGCTGCAGGGCTGGGCCTTGATGCATTAGAATTAATTAGGATAAATCAGAAGCAAATGAGAGTTATCAATCCTGGAACAGGAATTCAGATTCCTCCAGGACACTTTGATTTGCCAACTGCTCCCTTGGAGCTTGGCCTTGCAAAGTGTTCATGTCATAGGAGGAGGAAGTGATGCACATTATCAAGGAGAAATTAAAGTAATCCTGTTAAATAACAGTGAACAAGATTTGATTATTCAACCCCATGGCAGGGTAGCACAGTTATTGATATTGCAGTTTTTAAAAACAATTGTGAAAAAAGGAGATGCACCTCAAATCACCACTGTTGGTGGAGATAAAGGGTTTGGATCCAGCAGTCCTAATAATGCAGCCAAAGTGTGGGTGCAGAGGCCAAAGGGCCCTCCCGAGCCAGGTGAAGGAACAGCTCAGGGGAAAGACAGCACTGTCTGAATCCTGAAAGCTGGGCAGGAACGATGGGAATGTGTCCCTGCAGCCAAGTGTTCTATGGCAGAAGGAGTGGATGCTATGGGATATTGTTTTACAGATCCTGCCAGACCAAATCTCCCTGTTTGCCCCCACGGTGCCTTTAGAAAATGCTCTGATCCAGGGGGCTCCATGGGCAGGCTGATGTGACACTGAGGGACTTCCACACCAATTCCAAGCCAGAGCCAGGTGCTCCTCAGGGACTGGAACCCGGCACCTCTGCAGCCAAAGGGGAAAGGAGCCCACCAAGCCTTGTTACCCACAGACACCGCTGTGGGTAAAGCTGAACAGCAAAGGACCTTGGGGGCATTATTCTGGAACTGAAAAGGTGCCAGCTCCATGGACAGCAGAATTATTGTTCCTACCCTGAATGAGACTGAGGAGAAAGAATGAATTACTGTGTCACAAAAGTACTGCTGATGTCTGTAAGTTGTACCTTGAGAGTCAACCAGAATCTTTGTTCACCAAAGGCACCTCTAGAGTTTCACCAAGGGATTAGACATGAAAATTCTCCTGAAAATCCAAAGATCAAAGCAGCCAAAATACTAAATATAATTAATAATTGCTGGATGTGTTCGGAACTGATGTTGGGAGGAATGGGATTCCCTTGGAGGGCCCACCCCACAGGATGGCCTGAGCTCTGTCAATGGGCTCTGACTCACAATGGAGTCAGTGCAGGGACAGTTCAAGGAAACTGTGCTGTGGAACAAAGGAATGCAATTATCAATTGGACAGGATTCAGGAAGATTTCCCTGCAGGAGAAACTGAGCCCTGTTGTAGTTAGAGGCCACGATGTGAGAGGATCTCTGTGCTTTGCCATCACTCCCAATGTCACTAGAACTCGGAGTGCTGGAGCTGCTCAGTGCCACTGTCACAGCACTCCCAGCCACAGGGCCACTGCTTAGGCTCCTTCAGCAACAAGCCCAGGGAAGAGCTGGGGCCAAGAGAACATTTGCCACCCAAAGAGTGCCTTTGGTGTCAGAAAGGCAAGGATTCTGGTTCAGCCTGTGCCCTGGTGTGCTGCCTCCTTCTATGGAGTTTACATTAATGAGCTAAATTGATTATTAGAAGCAGCAGCAAATGATGCCATTAAATATCCAACAGCACATCCTGTGAGCTCCAACAAACACCAGTGGGGGCTCTACAGAACCACGTGGCCTTGGATTATCTGCTTGCTGGCCAAGGAGGAACCTGGGCCATTAGAGGACAGGAATGTTGGACTTCTATCAGTGCTGGGTTTGAATTCCAGCAATCAGGAATCACCTCGATAGAAAGAGCAGCAGAAGGAAGAGTGGCAGAAAGAAGAAAATCCTTCTTGGTGGCATTGGCTCCATGGCTGCCAAATTGGAGGCTGCTGTGCAATGCATTTGTGGCAGTCCCTGCAATCATTGCAGAGAGAGCACTTGGTGTGTTATGATTCCATGTTAGAGTTGTTGTGACACTGTGCTGGGAAATGGTGCATTGAGACTTGTCTAAAAAGAGACACAGCCTCAAGAAAGAAATGGGGATTTGATCAATACCATAGAGAACAGCAACTGATTTGGCCTGGATTCAAAGGAATACAAATTATAGCTCTGAGGAGTGAACTTGAACAGCTCTTAATTGAAGAACAAGAGGTGATGCATTTATGCCTAATACCTACATCTAAGCCTCTGTTATTGAAAGACTTGTTGTGAAGGCTGGAATTCATCTCTAGGTCAAAGCACTGATGGAAGTACCGAGGCCTGACCAGCAGCCCTGAGCCAAAGCTGTCCTCTAGATGAACCTTGCAACCAAATGTTGTATTTGTATCTGCTCATTAATGAATCATTATTAGCAATATGGACTCTGTATCTGTGCATTGGTGAAATATGGATTGACCTTTCTGTATTTAGAAGCTGGACAAGGCCCCATCTGGCTTTGTTTGGGGCTGTAGGATCAAAGGTAACTCCTTTGGTTCCTCCTTGAGCCCTGGCCAGGCTTTGGGAGGAAGCAAAGAGGAGAATGAAAGCAGATGTTGCCACACTAGAAGTGCTGTCAGTTTGTTCATTCAGCACTATCAAAGCTGGGCCCTCTCACAGCCAGGGTGGAAGCCTCACCTGTGGCTGGAGGCACCTGCAGCAATTCCCAGTGTCCGGGAGTGGCTCTGCAGTCCTGGGCTGGGACAGCTTCCCCAGCTGATGTGTGGATGTGGCTGATGGTAAAGTCTGAGGGGAACTGGTGCTGGATCTTTCTAAATCACTGCAGGCAGTCTTTGGTGGTGATGATTGGGTGCATTGCTGAGCTGCTTTTGTCATTCTTTGCCAATGATTATGTCCTTTGTTGAGCTTATCCTTTTGTAATTCTTTGCACTTGTGCATCATAAAAATCCCACAATCCCTTCAGTTGGTGTCTGTGTCTTTGGTGCTGAGCGTGCCCACCCGCAGAACTGACACTGCAGCCCCACAGAACCAAGGGGACATTGTGACACTGTGGGGCTCCGTGTAACCAGGGGACATTGTGACACTGTGGGGCCCCGTGTAACCAGGGGGACATTGTGACACTGTGGGGCTCCATGGAACCCAGGGGACATTGTGACACTGTGGGGCCCCCTGTAACCAGGGGGACATTGTGACACTGCGGGGCCCCGTGTAACCAGGGGGACATTGTGACACTGTGGGCCCCGTGTAACCAGGGGCACATTGTGACACTGCGGGGCCCCGTGTGACACTGTGGGGCTCCATGGGGGACATTGTGACACTGTGGGGCCCCGTGTAACCAGGGGACATTGTGACACTGTGGGGCTCCATGGAACCCAGGGCACATTGTGACACTGCAGGGCCTCATGGAACCGTGGAGAGCATTGTGACACTGTGGGGACTCGTATAAGCAAGGGTCCATTGTTCTCCTCTCCCTGGCACTGCCCAGTGCAGCCTCTCCCTTCCCCTGCAGAGCAGCAGAGTCAGGCGTGGCCCTGCAGCAGGAACTGGAGGCACTGCAGCTCAGGGACAGCCCCTGTGTGTCTGCAGTGCTCAGGAGATGCTCAGCTCGGGCCCAGCTGTGTGCCAGCAGTGCCCATGGCCTTTCCCTGCCTGTGGTCACAGCACGGACACGCAGCAGGACAGTGACTGAGCTGCCAGAGCACTCAGGACAAGGACAAGGACAATAAAGGAGAGGGTGGAAGTGGGAAAAGTGCAGCTCTGAAAGACCAAGTGCTGCTGCTCCCTGGCACTGCTGCTGGGCTGGGACTCCTTTTCTCTCGACCTCTGCACACAGGCACCTCCCCTGAGCTGAAGGACAGCTAACAGAGGGAGGATTGTTGACAAATAAGTCCCTGCAAGAACATTTCCTTCATTTAAACACACAGAGAGCCGTGATTCCTCATTTACACAGTCTGTGGGTGAAGTTAAAGGGGGGAACAGTGAATTCAATATGGGAAGATGACTGCATTTTCTTTCTGAAAATGATCACAAGGGAAAAGTAGAAAAGCCTGTCCCCCCACTCCCAGCACTATTAAAAGCTTTAGAAGGCAGGCTGGGCATGTCATGTGTTATAGCATGAATGCTGTGCAGAAGAAAATCAAAATATTTAAACTTCTGAAAATCATCCTTTCTTCTGAAATCATCCTTTAACTTCCGAAAGTCATCGCTTTCCTCAGGGCATCCTTGAGCTCCTGCTTCCTCAGGCTGTAAATGAGGGGGTTCAGGGCTGGAGGCACCACCGAGTACAGAACTGACAGCGACAGATCCAGGGATGGGGAGGAGATGGAGGGGGGCTTCAGGTAGGCAAAAAAGCCAGTGCTGATAAACAGGGAGAGCACGGCCAGGTGAGGGAGGCACGTGGAAAAGGCTTTGTGCCGGCCCTGCTCAGAGGGGATCCTCAGCACAGCCCTCAAGATCTGCACATAGGAGAAAACAATGAACACAAAACAACCAAATCCTAAACAGATGGAAAACAGAATGAGCCCAAATTCCCTGAGATATGTGTCTGAGCAGGAGAGCCTGAGGATGTGTGGGATTTCACAGAAGAACTGGCCCAGGGCATTGCCCTGGCACAGGGGCAGGGAAAATGTATTGGCCGTGTGCAGCAGTGAATAGAGAAAGGCACTGGCCCCGGCAGCTGCTGCCATGTGGGCACAAGCTCTGCTGCCCAGGAGGGTCCCGTACTGCAGGGGTCTGCAGATGGACACGTAGCGGTCGTAGCACATGATGGTCAGGAGAGAAAACTCTGCTGAGATGAAAAAGACAAACAGAAATAGCTGTGCAGCACATCCTGAGTAGGAGATGTGCCTGGTGCCCCAGAGGGAACTGTGCATGGCTTTGGGGACAGTGGTGCAGATGGAGCCCAGGTCGCTGAGGGCCAGGGTGAGCAGGAAGAAGAACATGGGGGTGTGCAGGTGGTGGCCGCAGGCTACGGCGCTGATGATGAGGCCGTTGCCCAGGAGGGCAGCCAGGGAGATGCCCAGGAAGAGGCAGAAGTGCAGGAGCTGCAGCTGCCGCGGGGCTGCCAATGCCAGCAGGAGGAAGTGGCTGATGGAGCTGCTGTTGGACATTTGCTGTCCCTGGCCATTGGGTTCTGTCATGGAGAAAAAGGCAGTGAAGAGTTAGAGGAGGTCTGAAACCAAAATCAAAGCCATTTCCCACACACCCTCCCATGGAACACACACACACCCTTCTGTGTTCAAGAGTTCTGGGGTTTTCTTTTCAAGCTCCCCCATATCTCTCCTGGTATTCTTGCATATCAAACCCTCAGCATTTCTGCTGCCCTCAGGGAGAGCTGAGCAAGTTCTGAGAGGCAAAGCAGTGAGTGAGGAGTGAGGGGAGAGGGTCTGACACTCTGACCTGTTCTGAGTTTCTCTGGGCTTTAACCTTTCTCAGGTGGAGGGTGATCACCCGCCCATGTTTCCCTTAAAAACTGCCAGGTACTGCTGAGAGCAGCTGGATCCAGCACAGCCCAGCTCCACATTTGTAGCCAAGGACTCACGGTGCTCCTTTCCCCACCCCAACAGCATTTTCAGTGTCACAACCCCTCTGCCTTTCCCCATGGGTCTTTCAGATGACACAAAGATGCTCCAGGACAGGTTTGCATCCTGGATTGAAGCTCCAAGCTTGGAAGGAAACCTCAGGGAGACTTCCAAGTGTCCCAATGTTGGCACTGGATGAAGGGAGATCCAGCTCCTTCCCTGGCTGCACTGACAGCATTGCCCAGAGCCGGGCACTGGGGACAGCGTCACCCTGAGCCAGCTGTGCCCCCTCCCAGAGCCCCCCAGTGCCGGGCAGCTGCTCCCAGCCCTGGGCTCTGCAGAGGGAACTGGGCCCGGGGCTGCAGAGCTGCCCCACGGCTCTGCTGCAGCTCTGCCTGCACAGGAGGGGCTTCACACCTTGGACCCCCCGGCCCTGAGGGCAGAGGCTTGGCTGGGGGAGAGGAGGGAGGGGGATTGTTCAGAGGGAGGGGCTGCACTGGAGGGGATCCCATGGAGATCTCTAAACTCTCCCTGCCACAGCATTTCTGGGTTTTCTTTTCTCTCATTGCCTGATCTTATCTCTGCTTCCTGGAGATTTTCCTCCTGGAGGTGTTTCCCTGGGCCTGAGCTCTCCCTGCCAGCACTCACAGGCCCCAAATCTCTGTGCACTCTCCTTGGCCCTACAGAAACCTGCCTGTTTGCAGGGCACTGCCTGGGGACAGCTTCTGGTTGCAGCTTGCAGAAAGGACAGCTCAGACTGAGCCTCAGGGCTCCAGCAAAGGTGATGCTGCTGCTGTCCATGGGCACAGGAGTGGCTCAACGCACATTAGGAATCTCCTCTGAACCTGCTGATCACTAAGAGTTCAGATGTCCCCAGGACTTGTTAAAATTAATGATACCTTTATGATTTGTTCTCCCTCTCCCCCATAATCTAGTATTAGGAAATGAAAACACACTCTCAGCAAATGTCCTCAATTTAACATAAATCCTTGTCTTGGAGATATTTTGGGAGGGAGCAGAAGCTCGCAGTGTGTCAGAACTTCATAAGCAATATCCCTTCCCTACACCAGAAATACTCAGAGAATTGTACTCACAGAGTCTGCAGACATTGGGATGTTCCAGCTCTACTTGGTTTTAGTGGGATTGAGTTGCTTAGAGGTGACGGGTCAATCTCTCTTGGGTTTCAGAGTGCAAAGAGACAGAGAACACTCCCTTAAATCCTCCCACAACATGAAAATCTTCCACAGTATGTACTTGAACCCTGATTTCCCTCCAAATACCAGTAAAATAGAAAGAATTTACATGTCTTTGATTAATTGCTTTATTTTTACTGCAATTTGGGGTTATTTTAGCGATGAAAATAAATCAAATGAAAATTAGGGCCAAAACAAATATAACATCAGCCAGGGGTTTTCCCAATGTGAATCACAGGATATGTGGGTCACCAGAACTCTTTCTAAAGTGACTCCTCCGATGGGGGATGGAGTTCAAGCAGCTCACAAAGCTCTTTCCACAGTTGGGGCACTCGTGAGGGTTCCTGGTGGCTCCTTTGGTGTTGGGTCAAGGTAGACCTGCGTGAGAAGCTCTTGCCACACATGAGGCACTCGTAGGGCCTCTCTCCGGTGTGGATGCGCTGGTGGGTGATGAAGTGGGAGCTGTGCTTGAAGCTCTTCCCGCAGTCGGGGCACAGGAAGGGCCTCTCATCCCTGTGAATCCGCTGATGCACGAGGAGATCAGAACTGGTGTGAAACCGCTTCCCACACTCGGGACATTCATAGGGCCTTTCTCCAGTGTGGAACCTCTGGTGGGCAGTCAGGTTGCACTTGTGGCTGAAGCTCTTCCCACATTCCCCACACTCGTAGGGCCTCTCCCCAGTGTGAATCCGCTGGTGGCAGATCAGGTTGAATCTGCTCCTGAAGCTCTTCCCACATTCCAAGCACTCGTGGGGCCGTTCCCCGGTGTGGATCCTCTGGTGGGCAGTCAGGTTGGAGCTCCAGCTGAAGCGCTTCCCACATTCCCCACACTCGTAGGGCCTCTCCCCAGTGTGAATCCGCTTGTGGTAGTTCAGGCTGAATCTGCTCCTGAAGCTCTTCCCACATTCCAAGCACTCGTGAGGCGGTTCCCCGGTGTGGACCCTCTTGCAGTGGGTCAGATTGGAGCTCCAGCTGAAGCCCTTCCCACATTCCCCACTCTCATAGGGCTTCTTGCTGCTTTGGTGCTGCTCATGGACCACCAGGTTGTAGTTCTGGCTCGATGTCTGGCCGCCTTCCAGGCAATGGGAGGATCCTTCCTCCTTGGAGCACCCTGGGATGGCTTTGGAGCTCCTCCTCCTGTGGGATCTCTGGAGTCTTTCCTCGTCATTGCATTCCTGTGCTATGGAGCCATTCAAAACAGCCTCTTTCCCCTTCTGCTGGAGGAATTTATCCTCCCTGGTCTCAATCCTCAGCTCATTGTCTGGAGGAGGAAGGGCAAGGAGAGGATGGGATTTGCCTCCATGCCAGAGGGAAGGGGAAGGAGATCCCCCCAATGCGTCCCCGGCAGGACAGTGTTGGCAGCAGGGTTGTCCTGCTGCCAGGGCTGATGCTGGGCTGGGAGATGGAGCAGGAGAGAAGGGGAAAGGGGCACTGACTTCCTCCTCCCATGCCTGTGTGTCCCAGGGCATCTTTGTCTTCATCACAACCTCTTTCTCCCTCTGGCCAAGGTTTGGGAATGGGAAATGCTGGTTTGGGTAGAAAAACAAGGTGTGAGTGTGTTGGCTTGCAGGTTCCTCCTGCACAAGTCCATCTCTAGAAGACACCAAGTGTATCATGACTGTAAAAAACCTCCAAAACACAGTGCTGGTTTCAACTGGTGGGAGAAATGAACCCCACTGAACTGCCCCAAGAGGGTTTCGGTCAGAGTTACAATTCACCAAAGAGATTACAAGAAATACAATGCTACAGCTTTAACCCACAAAGCCCGAGTGTAACCAGGCACTCTGGGACAAGAATAGCACAATGTTCGTTAGTTCTTGTGGTGAGCACCACGTGGTCCCCCTGCACACAAAGACAAAGGAAAGAACACAAAACCTGTTGTGCAGAGTGGTGGACACAGTCCTGTCAAAGTGATGGTTGCAGTCTTGTCGACAGCAGTGGTCACAGTCCTGTTGGAGTTCTTCTCTTCCTCCAGATCTGTTGACTGTGGCCAGAAATGCCCAAAGACCAAAGATTATATAGGCTCAGGTTCAGGTGGGAATGCTCAGTCCCTCCCCCAGGGGGGGGAGTTCCACAATGGAATGATGTAATCCTCTGAGTCATGGGATATTTTGGGAGTCCTTGATGGTCTCAGTCGTTGCAGCTGCCCATTGTGCTGGTGCCATTGAGCCCATGATGGCCCATTAGCAGAGATGACCCCCCAGGCTGGGTGGGACTGTGCTGGTGCTTCCCTGGAGGGAGTTCCCACAGCTGAGTCATTGGTGTGAAGGAAGAGAAACAGTGCCCTGCCTCACAGGGTTTGCCCCTCCTTCCTTATCTCTTTTAACACCCAGCTGTCGCCTGAGCGGTCAGGGGTGCACTGGGCAGCTCCTGCAAAAGGACCCATCATGAACAGCTCATCAGAACTGAGATAAGGGGAGTAGAATGCACAGTTGGGTTACACCCACAGAGTGCTAAACTGTCACCCTGCTCAGGACAGCCTGGCAGTAAAATGTCATTGTAAGACCTAGATTCACTTAGCTTTCAGCCAACTCACCCATGGGCAGGGTCTCTTCCCACCCCAATCATTCCATGATTCTGTCAGGGACTCACTTCCCTTTCCTTCTTCCCTCTGCTTCCAGCTGGGAATGTGCAGGAAAATGTCCAGCAAAGCCACCTTTGCTGCCTGCTCTGGGAGACCCCATGGCTGCTGGACCTTGTCCCCAGGCCCTGCAACAGCTCCCTTGGGAGGCACGGCAGGACCTGCACCCTGAGAGCCTACGGAATGCCCCTCTGGGATCCATGGCACACACTCCCAGGGTCTGGAATCTCAGTTCCCAGCAAGGAAAAGATGTTCCTGCCCTTGAAGGCAAAGCTCTCAAGAAGAGGCTGAAAGCCAAGTGGAGCAAGATCTCACAGTGGCATTTCACTGCCAGACTTCAGAGCTTCATCCATGGCTGTTTTAGCTCCTGGACTGGGAATTAAATCAGGGGAGGGTCTTTGGTGGGAGCTGCCCTGGCTCAGGAGAGACACTGAGAGAGAAACAGAGCAGGCAAAGAAAGGCAGGAGAGAAAGAAGGACACAAACACCATCAGCTGAGAAGGTGGCACTCTGAAAACCAGACCCAAACTGGCTGAAAATGAATGGGACAGAAAGAAATAATTTTGCTACTATTATTTACTTCCAAAATACAATTTCCTCTGTTTCTCACAAACCTCCTCCTGATGTCATTCAGCAGGGCTTTCAGAAAGTGCTTTGTTCTGAGGGGATGTTCCAGGCTGCAGACACAAGGAAACACGGAATGGGGATTTTTCTGCTCCTGGTGAGTTTGACATCCTCAGCTGAGGAGATGAGGAGGCAGCAGAAGAAAAGAGCAGCTGGGCTTCATACTTCCAAAGGAAGCAGGAGGATAAAAAAAACTCACAACATCTTTGTTGCTGCTCCCACAGGGGTGTGAAGGCTGATTCCAGATCCGCAAGGGTCACACTGAATGCTCGCCTGGTATTGAGGGGCAGCGTGGGAGCCCCTGGATCTTGGAGCACCCAGGTACCACCCATGTTTGGAGGTGCCTGAGCAGGGTTGGGATGATGCCAGGGACATTTTGCAGTGACATCTCAGCTGTCCCGCTCTGCGTGCGCTCTGTCCCAAACCTAACCCTGATCCTGATCTCAGTCTCACTTCATGTTCAGACACACTCACAGTCCCGTATTCAATCTCATCCCAGTCCCAGACTTGTCCAGCCCCAGACCCACTCCCAACCCCAGCTCTAAAGGCAATCCTATGTTTAGCCTTAACCTCAATCCCAGCTCTAATCCAAATTTTAGCCCTAACTCCAACCCCAGCCCCAATTCCAACCCCTCCCTAAATCCTCAGCCCCAAACCAAATCCCACATTTAGCCCTTCTGGGGTTTGGGGATGTTTCTGTCCCTCTCTCCCCAATGATGTTTGGATGGGGTCACACCAGGTGTGAGAAGATCAGAGAGCCCCCCCAGCCCCCAAGCACACTCAGTGGTGAGAGGGACACAGCCTTTCACAAGCATTCCCTGAGGCAAGAAGGATGGAGGCCCCCCAAGCATCCCCCAGGGCAAGGAGGACAGAGACCCCCAAGCATCCCCTGGGCTGAGAGGGACAGAGACTCCCCCAAGCATCCCCTGAGGTAAAAACCCCAGGGAATGCCATGAGAGGGACAGGGACACCCCCTCAGGAATGCCCTGGAGAGGGAATGGGACACCCCCTCAGAAATGCCCTGCGGTGAGAGGGACAGGAACACCCTCCAAGCCCCTCCCAAGCATCCCCCAGGCCGGGAGGCACAGGGACCCCTTAAGCATCCCCTGGGCAGCAGACAAAATATACTTTGCAGAAATCAAGCTTAACCCTACATAAAATACTTTGAGGAATATTTGTTCTTCCCATGAGTCACTTGTGATGAAAATGCAAACAAATCTCAAACATTAATACAAGCCTTAAACTGACAATACAAGCAATTATGGTGGCAATTCCAAGTTTCATCGGCTCCCACACAGCTCCAGCTCAGCTTCTGGCAGGTTCTGATAAAAGAAAAGTGAAAAGTTGGCCCAATTCAGATTATTAAAAGATGGAAAAACTCTGTGTCGCTGTCACAAAGGTGATAAAGGATATAAAGAGATAACTGATTCCCACATTTGACAAAGCTCCACAGGATGTGAATTTGGGAGTTCTTTAGCTCCTTGTGCTGGGCTTCTTGTAGGATTTTTAGCAGCCTTCTGCTCCTCACCCTGCGGCAATGAATGACCCTTGTCAGTCTCGCTGGTTACATTTGCTCTCTTTACTCCAGTGATTTTAACAGATTTTTCAAGGAAGGATAACAAAATATTTTCTTTACTCTGCACACCCGCAACAGCCATTTCCCCCACAAGTTCTCTCACACCCCTCTCAGAGGGAGCTGTGCCCAAGTTTCCAAGAGTTCCTCCAGAAAGAACCACAACCGCACCAGAGGAGGAACAGTGCTGTCAAAGGTACTTGGGGTCAGAGAACAGTGCCCTGCACCCACTGTGCCAAAATATTGTCACAATCTGGTTATTAAAATTTTTAGAGAGACATCTCTGCTCACACTAAGGTGCTGATGAGGCCAAATCCAAAGTAATTGGTGAGGATTTTATTAAACAGTAAATGTGAAGTAGAGAGAGAGATGGAAAGAAAGAGAAAAAAGGGGGAGAGCAAGAGAGTTACTAGGACAGAGACTACTCCTGAGGAAGGGCAAGTGTGATGCTGTCCCCTGTGTGTGTGGCCTTCTCGGGGTGGGGTTTTCACACCTGAGCCAATTTGGGTAAGGGGAGTGATGTTCACTCCCTGAGCAGGGGTTACCTCACAGTCTTAGGTTATCAAAAGTATGTATTCTATCACCATCTCCATAAGCTGTTAAAAACAGGTGGGGCAGTGTTCTTTAGCTCTTCCATGAGTCATCCCCGATAACTGCCAGCAGGGGCAATCTTCTGCTAATGGCCCATCAAACCTCACTGCATGACTCATAAAATTACATCATCCCATTGTGAGATGCTCCGCCCAGGGGGAGGAACCAAGCATTCCTACCTGAATAAAAGCCGAGGTTTGGAACACCATGGGCAGCACTATCCACTGGATTGCCAGAGGAGAAGAGCTCCATAATCACCACGGGACCTCCAGAACAGGACCAGACTTCACTACAGGATCACTGCTTTGACAGAATCACATTCATCACCCCAACAGATCTGCAGCCACCATTTAATCAGAGTGCTAGCACCACCCTGACCAACAGTGTGTCAGGTCATACCCCAACTCTGTCAGTTTAAGCCAGTGTTTTCTGCCTTTATTTTAACTTTCCTATTAGGTTTTTGTTCTGGCTTGGAATCTCTCACTGGTTTGCTTTCAACCTAGCACAGGACCCCAGATGCCTGGTGACTTCTAGAGAGGGACTTGGACAGAGGGACCTTTACACTCAACTTGCTCATCCCTTGTTTTCCCCGCAAAGCAGAATTTCTCATTCCCAAACCTTGGCCAGACAGAGAAGGAGGCTGTGAGGAAGAGGAAGATGTCTTGGGATATGCAGGCAGGTGAGGAGGAAGTCAGTGCCCCTTTCCCCCTCTCTCCTGCTCCATCTCCCAGCCCAGCATCACCCCCGGCTACAGGAAAACCCCACTGCCGACACCGTCCTGGTGGGGACGCATTGGGGGGATCTCTTTCCCCTTCCCTCTGGCACGGAGGCAAATCCCATCCTCTCCTTGTCCTTCCTCCCCCAGAAAATGAGCTGAGGCTGGAGACCAGGGAGGACAAATCCCCCTGGCAGAACCTTATGGAAGAGGCCGATTTGAGCAGCTCCATGGCGCAGGAATCTAATGGGGAGGAAATGCCCTGGAGATCCCACAGGTGGAGGGGCTTCAAAGCCAGCCCAGGGTGCTCCGAGGAGGAAAGATCCGCCCTGTGCCGGAAAGGTGGCCAGAGACTGAGCCAGAGCTCAGACCTGGTAGTCCAGGAGCAGCTTCACACTGGGGAGAAGCCCTTCAAGTGCTTGGAATGTGGGAAGAGCTTCAGCTGGAGTTCCAATCTGATTCGTCACCAGATGATTCACACTGGGGAACGGCCCTACGAGTGTGGAGAATGTGGAAAGGGCTTCAGAGACAGCTCCGACCTGACTGTCCACCAGAGGATCCACACCAAGGAGAGGCCCTTCACGTGTGAGGAATGTGGGATGAGCTTCAGTAAGAAAGGCAGCCTGATTATCCACATAAGAAGCCACACTGGGGAACGGCCATATGAGTGTCCTGAATGTGGAAAGAGCTTCAGCCACAGCTCTACCCTGATCGTCCACCAGCGGATCCACTCTGGGGAGAAGCCCTATGAGTGTCCTGAGTGTGGGAAAAGGTTTCTGAAGAGCTCCCATCTTCTCGTACATCAGCAGATCCACACTGGGGAGAGGCCCTTCTGCTGCCCCGACTGCGGGAAGGCCTTCAAGCAAAACTCCACCCTCATCAGGCACCGGCGCATCCACACTGGGGAGAGGCCATTCATGTGTGAGGAGTGTGGGATGAGCTTCAGCCGGAACTTCAACCTGACCTCCCACCAGATGATCCACACCAGGGAGTGGCCCTTCTACTGCCCTGATTGTGGGAAGGGTTTTAACTGCAAATCCAACCTCGTCACCCACTGGCGCATCCACACTGGGGAGAGGCCCTATAAGTGTTCCAACTGTGGGAAGAGCTTCTCCAGGAGCTCAACCTTGACCAGACACCAAAAGAGTCACCAGTAAGGGAAGCTCTGTGAATGTCCCAAGTGCGGGAAGAGCTTCATGCACTGCTCCAACTTCATTCCCCACTGAGGATCTGTGTTGGATGATCCACAGTGACCCACATTGTGCAGAGACCTGGTGACGCCAATTCCAGGTGATCCCCGTTGGGTGGGAGGAAGGTGTTTGAGAGTTTTCTTTCACTTCTCATTCTGCTGCTGTGATTTCGTTGCTAATAAATGCAGTCCGTGTCCCCAGGCTGGGTCTTTTTCCCATGCTGGTGATCGGGGCAGTATCTCTCCTGGTCTCACCTCCTGGGCCCTTCCTCAATCAGAGAAGTCAGTAAACAATTTTCAGCCACTCAAGAGCTTTTCTCGCTGGTGCCAGGCAGACCCACAGTGCCCAGTGCTCTCCACCTGGATCCCACCTGTGACCCCCCCCTCGACACCAGTACCCCCAGGAGCAGAATTTAGGGACAGAGGAGGTTTCAGCACCTGCCTGGTGCTGGCGATGGGGCATGTGGGGGCACCTGGGCCTGTACTGGTGGCATTGGTGGTGCTGGGAGCCCTCCTGGTCATGGGCAAGGAGCTGTGGGGTGAGGGGTGGGGGTGGGAAGAGGAGTCAGGCTATGGTGGGAAAGGTGGGGAGAGGAGGGAAAATGGGTGGGTGGGACCCATAAAATGAGTTGGAGTGGGAGTGGGACCCCCCATAGCAACAATGGGAAGGGGACTGAGGAGTGGAGGACGACAGCAAAGGGGTGGGAGAGGTTACAAAAGTGGGAGAGGGAAGGGTGGGATCCTGAGCGGGAGGGGACTGGGGATTGGGGGGATTGAGTGAAAAGGGGTGGGAAAAGGGGTAAAAGGAGGAATGGGAACCCCAAAGTGGTGCAGGGGCAAGGGCTGGTAACTGGGGAGTGATAGGAAAGGAGGCAAGAAAAGGGAGAAGGGTGGAAATGAGGGCATAGGATGATGGGAGGGGAGCGTCCCATGCCAGCCATGGGGAACATGGGTGCGGAGTGGGGATCCAGGGTGCCCCCCAGAGCTCTGGGCTTGCTGGGGGGGGCACCCTCTGACCTGTGTCCTGCACACACAGGGGTCTGCAGCACAGGGTAAAGTCCAAGTGTCACTGCATTAATGACACTGACCAGGTGAGGTTCAGCTACGACCAGGAGCAGCTGCTGCACTTGGACAGCAATGTGGAGCACTACGTGGGGGACATCCCATGTGGGGAGAAACAGGCTTGGTACTGGAACAGCCAAACAGAATTCATGGAGGAAATACGGCCTGTGGTGGACAAAGTTCACAGACAAAGCTACGTTCAGCCCGTTCACTGTGGACAGGAGAGGTGAGCGTGGGGCACAGTGTATGCCCTCAGCCCCAGCCCTGGGAATGACCCCACAGCCCCTCAAAGCCTCCCTGGGAACCACCCCAGACCCCTCAGCCCTCTTTGTGCCCATTCCCTGTGGCCCTCCCCTGTGACTCCCGTGACTCTCCCCTTCAGACATAGTCCATCCCTATCTCTCCCAGTGCCATCCCAGTCTCCCTAAGTGCATTCCCAGTCCTTCTCAGTCCATTCCCAGGCCTGTCACCTCTGTCCCAGGGCTTTCCCAGTAAGTCCCCAGCCCTCTTCCCTCTCTGCCAGTGCCCTACCATTCCCTCCCAGTGCCCTTCTTGTCCCTCACAGTCCATTCCCAGTCCCTCCCAATGCTTTTCCAGCTCTCCTGTCTCTCTCCCAGTGTCCCCCAGCTCCCTGCTGTGTCTCCCTGCCCTCTCCCAATGCCCCCCAGTGTCTCTCCTCTCTCCCAGTGCCTCTCAAGTCCCCCCAGCGCCTCTCCTCTCTCCCAGTGCCTCTCAGGTCCCCCCAGCACCTCTCCTCTCTCCCAGTGCCCCTAAGGTCCTCCCAGTGTCTCCCTTCTCTCTCCCAGCTCTCCCCAGTGTCTCCCTTCTCTCTCCCAGTGCCCTATAAAATAAAAAGCGCAAAGGGGGCGAACGCCACTTGTAAAGAGTGGCGAAGCGCTGCGGGCGCGACGATGATCAGCGCCTGGCTTCTCGAGTGCAGCTCCACCGGTCGATGGTTGCCCCAGCTCTCCCGAGTGTCGCCGAGGGGGCTAACCCTCAGGTGCCCCAACGGTGGAGACCGCGATGGTCTCCTCAGGGATCTGAGGCGTGGGCGGGTCGCAGGTTATTTCCTGCACACTGCAGTCGACGGCGAGGAAAAAGGGAGCGACTCCTCAGTAGGGCAGCAGAAGGGTTTTTATTCCTCCTCGTCCCAGGGCTGAAGAGCGCAGAATGACGCAGTGCAAGCTCTTTTAACATTGGATAGCAACCAACCACAAACGAGGTAGGGGGCGGAGATGGGGAGGGGATTAGGGATTACAACCAACCGGAATAGGGAAGGGGAGGGATCAGGGGCCGGGAACGAATCACAGTTACAAGGAACATGAATCTTCCAGAAGGAGGCACATACTTAAACGTTACAAACAGTCTGATTATCCACTTATAACAAGGGGGAGGGACGAAGGCGGGCTGGGACTACACCATCGTGACTGTGGAGCGTGGGGGATTTTTCCCATGGAATGGTCTGCTCCACCACGCCTTCTTTGAGAGCTTCTGGGAGCTGGTTTCCATAGAAACCACTCCTACAGTGCCCCACAGTGTGTCCATCTCACTGGTGCCCTTGAGCTCCCAAGCCGACTCTGCCCTCTTGCTCTGCTCTGTGCTGGATCTCTCCCCTGTGCAGGTGCAGGTGAGGTGGTTCCAGGGCCAGCAGGAACTCTCAGGGCACGTGGTGGCCACCAGCATTATCCCCAGCGGGGACTGGACCCACCAGCTCCTGCTGCAGCTGGAAACCCCCCCCGGGGGTCAGCTGGGTGGGGCACAGCAGCCTGGGGCACCCCCTGAGCCGGCACTGGGGTAGGGCCCGGCCCCCAAAGAACGGGGGGGCCAGGGGTTAACTGGAGGACCCCCACTGGGAACCCCTTTCCTGCTGTCCCACCTTCCCGTTCTCCCTTTCCCACCCCTTTCCCATTGTTCCCCCCAAACCTCCGCTCCCCCCCAGCTCCGTTTGGGGGTGACCCCACCCCTTTCCCATCGTGTCCCGGTCCGGCCCCGCTCACCCAAGAGCTCCCGGGCCGCAGCCGGAGGGACGGAGGAGGGGGAGGAGCAGGAGGAAGAGGAGGGACAGAGGAGGAGGAGGGGCGGGAGCCAGAAGAGGAGCAGGAGCAGGGATTATCCAGTGTGTTCCCATTTCTCTCAGGTGCACCTAGCAAAACCCCAGTAAGTCCCAGTACAATCCCAGTATGAGTCCAGTATGATGTCAGTCTCTCCCAGCAGGGCCCCAGTCACTCCACTTGCTCCCAGTTGCCCCCAGCATGGTCCCAGTCACCACCCCTATGCTCTCAGGCACTCCCAGTATATCCCAGTTGGCCTGAACATTCTCGTAGTCTTTCCCAGGCACTCCCAGTTACCTCAGCGTGGTTCACTTGTCCCCAGTTTTATCCCAGTGTCCCAGTGTTTTAGAGACAACATTTTTAGGATGAAATGCTCTGGAATGAGCGCCTCCTCCCAAGGCAAAAGGGCCTCCCCCTTTCCTCCACCAATGAGAAAAATTAACAAAAGTAATGAAAGTGGAAAAAAACCCTGAACTATTTATTAGCACAAAACAAAACTGGGAAAACAAAATGGAAAAAAAGGGAAAAGATGCCCATAAGGAACCGGTGACTGGTCCCCCCCAGCCTCCGGGAAGGGGAGTCCACACAGCAGGCTGCTGGAGAAGGGCAGATGGAAGGAAATCTTTTAACTCTTCTTCGGCTGCTGTTCTCCTGTTCTCCTCCTCACAGCAGGCGATGCTGGTGGATCTCTGTGTCCCTTCGCTCACCAGCCTGGTCTTCCTCGGGGTTCGGACCGGCGGGGCCACCCCGCAGGCTCCCCCTGGGCCAGAGATAAGGGAAGGAAGGCAGGGAGGTCAGGGGGAGAAAAGAGGGAAGACAAACAAAACCTTTTCCTAAGCCTCAAGAACAAATAACACGAGAGAGAGAGAGTGAGAGGGAAAGTGAGAGCAGCGCAGCGCCGCCGGTGCGCTCCCTCCCCAAGCCCGGCCGAGAGCCGCTGCCCCAGGGCCCTTGGGCTGAGCCCTTGAACCGACCCGCACCTGGGGTCTCGCGGCTCCAGCCCCGCCCCCCGGGCCCACCTTAAAGGTACGGACACCTGGGGCACTGAGCAGACGGTTACGGAATAAAGGAGACTCATAACCTCACCCCAGGACACCCAGTCACTCCCAGTACCTCCCAGTTGTCACCAGCATGCATCCTGTCATGTTCATTTGCACCCAGTTCCTCCCAGTGTATCCCCAGGGGGCTCCCAGCATGGGCCTGGTAGCTCCCAGTAACTCCCAGTCAGGGTGCCACTATAATCCCAGTATGGTCCCAGTCACTCCCAGTATGATGCCAGTTGTTTCCAGTGTGATCCCAGTTGCTCTCTGTCAATGCCAACATGACCCCAGTAGCCTCCAGTATGATCCCTGTGACTCCCAGTATATCCCAGCCACCCCCAGCATGCTCCCAGTCACTCCCACTTCTTTCCAGTTCCTTTCAGCATGATTCCAGTTCCTCACAGCCACTCTCAGTCAATCCCAGTATGATTCCAGTCACCATCAGTGTGATCTCAGTCTCACCCAGCATGAACCCAGCTGCTCCCTCTGTGATCCCAGTTGCCCCTAGAATTGTCCCTGCCCCTCTCAGCATGGTCCCAGTATAGCCCACTTGCCCCCAGTGTAGATTCAGTTGCCCCAAACATGGTCCCAGTTGTCCCCAGAATGATCCCAGTTGTTCCCAGTGTGGTTCCAGTCCCCCCAGTATGGTTCCAGACTCTCCCAGTATATCCCAGTTGCCTGAGTAAGGTTCTGGTTACCTCAGAATGATCCCAGTCTTTCCCAGTTACTCCCAGTTGCCTGCAGCATGATGCCAGTTTCTGGCAGTTGGCCAAAGTGTGGTCCCAGTGACTCCCAGTATGATCCCAGTTGCCCCAGTTGTGGTCTCAGTCCCCTCAGCACGTTTCCAGTACCTTCCAGTTGCTCCCTATGTGTCCACATTTTCCTCCCAACATGGGCCCAGTAGCTCCCAGTAACCCCCAGTCAGGATCCATTCACACCCACTGTAATCCCAGTGGCTCCCAGGATGCTCCCAGCAGGACCTGTAGTCAGTCCCAGTATGGTTCCAGTACCTTCCAGGATGATCCCAGTCACTCCCAGTATGATCCCAGTTGCACCCAGTCACCCCCAGCATGGTTGCAGTCACCCCCAATATAGCCCCAGTCACTCCCAGATATTCCCAGTTTTATTCCAGTCATGCCCAGAGTGACTCCCTTTCACTCCCAGTGTGGATCCAGTCACTCCCAGTCACCTCCAGCATGCTTCCAGTCACAGCCAGCACCTTTCCAGTTACTCCCAGTCTGATTCCAGTCATTCTCAGATACTCCCAGTACTATTCCAGTCACTCTCAGTATGGTCCCAGTCTGTTCCAGTAGGATCCCAGTATGATCCCACCATGGTCACAGCTGCTCCCATTATCAGCCAGTGTGGTTCCAATTGCTCCCATTTACCCCCACTGTGCTTTCAGTCTCTCCCAGAATATCCCAGTTGGTCCCAGCATGTTCCCAGTCACTCCCAGTTGCCCTGAGTTGCTTCTAGCCTGATCCCAGTTGCTCACAGCCACTCCCAGTCACCCTCAGTGCAGTCCCAGTTGCTCCAAGTATGATCCAGTATGATCCCAGTGTCCACCAGCATGCTTCTAGTCACTCCCTGTTCCTCCCAGTGTGATCCCAGTTTCCCCCGGTATAGTCCCAGTCATTCCCCATATGATCCCAGTCCCTTCCAGCATGGTTCCAGTCATGCCCAGTTTCCCCCAGTGCAGACTCAGTCACTCCCAGTTGCCCCCAGCATGGTCTAAGTTCTCTACAGCAAGTTCCTAGTATGGTTCCAGTCAATTCCAGTATGGTTACAGACACTTCCAGTATATCCTAATTGCCCTCAGCATGCTCGTAGATGGAGGTCTCCCAATCCTAGTGTGACCCCCAGCAGCTGGGACAGGGGGGAACCCTCGAACACCAAAGGGGAGGGGCCAGAGGCAGGGAACTCCTGGGAGGCATTTTCAGGGCTGAATCTTGGTGTTTGGGAGGTTTTTATGGACTCCAGATGCCCAGAGATTTCTAGAGATGGACTTGAGCAGAGGGACCTTTACACTCAACATGCTCATCCCTTGTTTCCCCCCAAACCAGGATTTCCCATTCCCAGCTCTTGGCCCGATGGAAGAGGAGTCTGTGAGGAAGATGGCCCAGGAGTCCGAGACATGTGAGGAGGAAGTCAGTGCCCCTTTCCCCCTCTCTCCTGCTCCATCTCCCAGCCCAGCATCGCCCCCAGTTGCAGGAAAACCCCGCTGCTGACACCGTCCTGCAAGGGACGCATTGAGGGGATCTCCTTCCCCTTCCCTCTGGCACGGAGGCAAATCCCATCCTCTCCTTGTCCTTCCTCCCCCAGAAAATGAACTGAGGGTTGAGACCACAGAGGACAAATCCCCCCAGCAGAACCTCATGGAAGAGGCCGATTTGAGTGGCTCCATGGCGCAGGAATCCAATGGGGAGGAAAAGCCTCGGAGATCCCACAGGTGGAGGGGCTCCAAATCCAGCCCAGGGTGCTCCGAGGAGGGAAGACCCACTCTGTGCCAGGAAGGTGGCCAGAGATCGAGCCAGAGCTCAGAGCTGGTGGTCCATGAGCAGCACCAAAGCAGCGAGAAGCCCTTCAAGTGCTTGGAGTGTGAGAAGAGCTTCAGCTGGAGCTCCTACCTGATCCACCACCAGAGGATCGACACTGCGGAACGGCCCTACAAGTGTGGGGAATGTGAGAAGAGCTTCAGATGCAGCTCCCAACTGAGCCGCCACCAGAACATTCACACTGGGGAAGGGCCCTCCGAGTGTCAGGAATGTGGGAAGGGCTTCAGCCAGCGCACCAAACTGATCGATCACCAGAGGATCCACACTGGGGAGAGGCCCTATGAGTGTCCTGAGTGTGGCAAGAGGTTTCACACCAGCTCCACTCTCCTCATACACCAGCGGATTCACAGAGATGAGAGGCCCTTCCTCTGCCCCGACTGCAGGAAGGGCTTCAACTGCAACTGCAACCTCATCAAGCACTAGCGCATCCACACTGGGGAGAGGCCCTACGAGTGTCCCTGGTGTGGGATGAGCCTCTCAGACAGCTCAGACTTGACCAAACACCAACGGAGGCACTGCAGGTAAAGGGAGCCCTGCAAGTGCCCCAGCTGCAGGAAGAACTTCATCCACTGTTTCCACTTCATCCCCCATGAGAGGGCCTGCACTGGGCAGAGACCTTCCTGGTTATCCACACTGGGAAGATGCCTGCCTGGTAGTCCTTTTATTTTGGCCCTAATTTTCTTTTGATCCATCTTCATCCGTTATAAACACACAAAATATGTTTTTCAGTAGAGAAATTGATCAAATATGTCCAAATTCCCACCATTTCACAGGTGTCTGAGGGAGAATGTAGGGTTTGGGGACATATTTGGAGGATTTGTGGGTTCTTGGGGGATTTCAGGCAGTGTTCTCCATCTTCTTCATTCCATAAGCCAAGGGGGGTCAATCTGTCACCTCAAAACAACCCAATCCCACTGAAAGCAGTACAATCCTAAGCCAAAAGGCTTGTTTCCACCTCAGAAAAACTCAATCCCACCCCAAAATTACTGGATTCCACAGCCTCCAGGGTGAGATGTAGTTGGAAGGAGACTGGGTGATGTGGGATCCAGATTTGGAGGGGTTGAATTGGGGTTGGCTGGGGTGGGTGGGATGTATTTTGATAATAAATAAAATGTTCAGAATTATTGATTTCTGTCCTCTTCATTTTCAGTCAGTTCCAGTTCTATTTTCAGAGTCCCCCCTTCTCAGCTGATTGTGTTTGTGTCCTCCTTTCTCTCCTGCCTTTCTTTGCCTGCTCTGTTTCTCTCTCAGTGTCTCTGGGAGCTCCCACCAAAGACCCTCCCCTGATTTAATTCCCAATCCAGGAGCTAAAACAGCCAGGGTTGAAGCTCTGAAGGCTGGCAGTGAAATGCCACTGTGAGATCTTGCTCCACTTGGTTTTCAGCCTCTTCTTGAGAGCTTTGCCTTCAAGGGCAGGAACATCTTTTCCTTGCTGAGAACTGGGATTCCAGACCCCTGGAGTGTGTGCCATGGATCCCAGAGGGGCATTCCCAAGGCTCCCAGGTGCTGGTCCTGCCGTGCCTCCCGAGGGAGCTGTGCAGGGCCTGGAGACAAGGTCCAGCAGCTGTGGGGTTCCCCAGTGTCACAATGGCTCCTTGGTTCCAGGAGGCCCCGCTGTGTCACCATGGAGCAATGGTTTCATGAGGTTCTGTGGTGTCACCATGGTCTCCTTGGATATGCAGGGTCACAATGGCCACCTGATTCCACCAGATTCCATTTTATCACAGTGTCCCCTTGATTCCATGAGCTTCCGTACTGTCTGGAATGGTTCCTTGGTTCCGATGTTTCCCTCCTGTGTCCCAATGGATATTTGGTTCCGTGAAGTTCTGCAGTGTCCCAGTGTCCCTTTGGTTCCATGAGGTGCCTCAGTATCACAAGGATCTCCTTGGTTCCGTGTTGCCCAGAAGAGTCACAGTAGTCTCCTTTGTCCCACAGTGTGACGTTGGCCCCTTGGTTACAAGAAGACCCTCAGTGTCACCAGGATCTCCTTGGTTCCATGAGGAACACAAGAGCTTTGCATAAACATGGAGCAACCCCTGCCTAACACACCTGGGCATATCTGTCTGCATCCCAGAGAGGGTTAAAGGTGACAATGGCACCAGCAGCTTCCATCGGCAACAGAGATCCAGGGAAAGGACAGGGACAGAGAATTCTTCTGACAGAGATAATTTCTGGTCACACTGTCCCTTGTAGAAAGGTGACATCATCAGAGGCAGCCAGTACTGAGCATGTGGTTCCTGAGTGGGGTTTGTTGTTCAGGAACCCTGCTCAGGCTTTTCCATTCTTCCCTCACCAACAGGAAAACTTCTCCTGGGCCTGTGTGCAGGCAGAGCCCCGAGGAGAGCAGGTGGGACACGGTGCAATGGGCTGGGACACCCAGCTGCAGAGCTCAGGGGACAAGGTTCTGGTGCAGGGGACAGGGATGTCAGTGCCAGGTGGGCAATGTCAGACGTGGGGAGGTTGGGGCTGAGGAGCAGCTTGTCCAAACAGGGTCAGCCTGCAAGGGGCTCATTCTTCTCCGTGCCCAGACCTCCTAAGGAGACATCCAGCATCAAGATCACCTGGGGAATGCTTCTATCAGCTCTTCTCTGAACTGGAAAATAAAAAAATATTCCCTTGATTAAAAACAAGTCATGAGGTGCACTTTGAAACCTTCCTCCTTGAAAGAACTTCAAACTAACTCCAGTCAGCTGTACAAGCTTAAGAAAATTGAAGGGAGAGAAAGCTCGTGAGGGCTTTCTGTATTTTAATGAGCCCCATAATGGATTTGGGGCTGAGTCCAGGACCCTCAGGCCCTGAGAGAAGGTTGAAGAAGCTGCTCAAGGAGGCAGAAACAAAACCCCAAGTCCCTTGGAGCATCAATGGGCCCCAATGAAGGCAGGGACTGCCAAAGCCTCCGCAGGGACTGGTGAGAGCAGATCCTTGGGGCCAGGATTGCAGGGAGCCAAAGGCTCTGAGCAGGGAACTGCCATGCTGAGAAAAGCCTGGGCTGGCTGGAGGAAGCAGAAAGGCCAAGCCCTGAGCCCAGGCCTGGCACAGCAGGGCCTGTCCCTCACAGGTAGCTCGGGGCTGTTTGTGGGGCAGGGGGATGTGAGGGGCAGCAAGGACAAATGTCCTGAAACTGCAACCCCTGCCAGCCTCCTCAGGGAGGGGTGAGGGAGAACCAAAGTGCAGCCCCTCCCAGGAAAGTTCCTTCTCTGGGGTCTCCAGGGGCAGTGCCAGAGCCCAGGGGACAAAGGCCTGGGTGCCTCTGGCCCTGCCAGCCCTGCCCAGCCCTGGGCCATCTGTCCTGCAGGCTGTGCCCCCTGTGCATGCTGCTCCTGTGCCCTGGCCGGCTGCACTCGCCCATCTCGCTGTCCCCCCCAGCATTTGTCACCCAGCATTTCTGTGCCCTCCCTGGGGTCCCTGCGCCCAGCGCTGCCGGTCCCTGGCACACAGAGCCACGGCATGGGCCAGTCTCAGTGCACCACAATTCTACCCTTGGAGGGACTTTTATTTGTCCTCACCTCCAGTCTGAACCTTTGTGGAGGCTTCCTTCTCTTGCCACTGCCAAGAGAAGCTCTGTCTCCTGCTGTTCACAGAGAAGGGCTGCTGGGAGATGTGGTGGTCGGAGGCTGTCTGGGGCACAGGGATCATGAAATAATTGAGTTTTCAATATTCAGTTAAACAAGGAGGGGGCATCAACAAAACTTCTACACTGGACTTCCAGAGGGCAGACTTCAGCCTATTTACGATGCTGATTTGGAGAATAAGGTACTGATTTTTTTAAGGGAAACAGCCTTTAAAAAAAGGGTCCAGGAAGGACTGACATACTTCAAGAAAGAAATCTTGAAGACATAAGAGCAGTCTGTGCCTGTGTGTCAAAAGATGAGCTGGCAAGGGACACAACTGGCCTGGATGGGCAGGGAGCTTTTGCAGGAACTCAGGGCAAAAAAAAGAGAGTACATCACCTTTGGAAAGAGGGGCAGGCTGCTCAGGAAATGTTTAAGGATGTTGTTATGTCATGCAGAAAGAAAATTAGGGATGTGAAAGCCCAATTAGAACTTAATCTGGCCACTTTTGTGAAGGATAATAAAAAATAGTTCTAGAAATACATTACTGGCAAAAGGAGGGGCAAGGACAACCTCCACCCTTTATTGGATGCAGTAACTAAAGATGAGGAAAAGGCTGAGGTACTTAACACCTTCTTTGCCTGAGTTTTCAACATTAAGACAGGTCATCCTCAGGACAGGCAGCAGAACAGCCCCCTGTAATCCAGGAGGAAGCAGCTGGGTGTGTGGGACCAGATGGGATCCATCCTAGGGGGATGCGGGAGCTGCTGGATGAGCTCCCCAAGCTGCTCTCCATGATTTATCATCAGTCCTGACTCACCAGAGAGGTCCCAGAGGACTGGAGGTGCCAATGTGACCCCATCCCCAAGAATGGCTCCAAGGAGGATCTGGGGAACTGCAGGCCTGTCAGCCTGACCTCGTTGCCTGGTGAGGTTGTGGAACAGATCACCTTGAGTGCCATCACAGGGCACCTACAGGATGGCTGAGGAATCAGACCCAGCCAGTGCGGATTTAGGAGGGGCAGGTCTTGCCTGACCAACCTGATCTCCTGGTATGACCAGGTGACCCAGCTGAGGATGAGAGAAAGGCTGTGGATGTGTCTACCTGGACTTCAGCAAAGCCTCTGACACCGTCTCCCACAGCATCCCCCTGGAAAAGCTGCAGCCCACAGCTTGGGCAGGTTCACTCTGCTCTGGGTTAAGAACTGGCTGGGGGTCATGCCCAGAGTGGTGGGGATGGTGCTGCATCCAATCGGTGTCCAGTCACTGGTGGTGTCCCCCACGGATCAGTGTGGAGCCCAGTCCTGGTTAACATCTTCACTGATGATGTGGGTGAGGGGATCGAGTCTACCATTAACAAATTTGCAGATGACACCAAGCTGGGTGCGAGTGTGGATCTGCTGGAGGGCAGGAGGGCTCTGAAGAGGGACCTGGACAGGCTGATCCAGGGGCTGAATCCAACAATGTGAGGTTTAACAAGACCAAGTGCCAGGTCCCGCACTTTGGCCACAACAACCCCTGCAGCGCTACAGGCTGGGGACAGAGTGGCTGGACAGTGGCCAGGCAGAAAGGGGTCTGGGGTGACTGATGGACAGCAGGCTGGACATGAGCCAGCAGTGTGTCCTCGTGGCCAAGAAGGCCAATGGCACCTGGCCTGGATCAGGAATGGTGTGGCCAGCAGGACCAGGGCAGGGATTCTTCCCCTGTACTCGGCACTGGTGAGGCCACACCTCGAGTGCTGTGTCCAGTTCTGGGCCCCCCAATTTAGGAAGGATGTTGAGATGCTGGGGTGTGTCCCTTCTCTGGAGCATGTCCAGAGAAGGGCAACAAGGCTGGTGAGGGGTCTGGAGCACAAGTCCTGTGAGGAGCGGCTGAGGGAGCTGGGGTTGTTTATCCTGGAGAAGAGGAGGCTCAGGGCAGACCTCATCACTCTCTACAACTCCCTGACAGGAGGGTGCAGCCACGTGGGGGTCGGGCTCTTCTCCCGGGCAACAGCAACAGGACAAGAGGACACAGCCTTGAGCTTCACCAGGGAGGTTTAGACTGGACATTAGGGAGAGGTTCTTGACAAAAAGGGTGATTGGACATTGGAATGGGGTGGCCAGGGAGGTGGTGGAGTCACTGTCCCTCTCCAGTGGCACTTAGTGCCATGGTCTGGGTGACAAGGTGGCATTAGTGCATTGGTTGGACTTGATGATCTCAAAGGTCTTTTCCAACCTATTTGATTCTGTCATTCTGTGATGGTTGGGACACTCTGGGGAAATGAGGGGCCATTGTGACACTGTGGGGCCTTAGGGAACTAAGAGGACCATGGTGACACTGCATGGCCCCATAGAGCCAGGGGTCCATTGTGACACTCTGGGGCCAAATGGAACCAAGGAGTGCATTGTGACACTCTGGGTCCTCGTGGAACCACAGAGCCCCTTGTGACACTGCAGGGCCTTGTGTACCCAAGGGGTGACACCATTCTGACACTGCGAAACTGAGGAGACCATTGTGACACTCCAGGACCCAGTGGAACCACGGGGCCATTCTGACACTGTGGGGCCTCATGGAACCAAGGAGACATTGTGACACTACAGTGACTCATGGAACCAAGGGAACAATTGTGACACTGTGGTGGCCAATGGAACCAAGGGGCCTTTGTGACACTGTGGTGCCCCATAGAACCAAGGGGCCTTTGTGATATCAGGGGCCTCATGGAACCAAGGGGCTACTGTGACACTGCAGGATCTTGTGCAGCCAGGGCTCCATTGTGACACGGCACAACCAAGGAGACCATTGTGGCACTTTGTACCACACAGCGGCCTCATGTAACCAAGGGGCCACTGTGACACTATTGGGCCTCAAGCAATCTAGGAGACCGTTGTGACACTGAGTGGCCTCATGGAAACAAGGAGTCCATTGTGACACTGCGGGGGCTTGTGGAACCACGGAGAGCATTGTGACAGTGCGGAACCTCATGGAACCATGGGGCCATTGTGACTCTGTGAAGCCCCATGGAACCAAAGGCCTGTTGTCACAATTTGGGGCCCCATGGAACCGCAGAGGCCACTGTGAAACTGTGGAACCAAGGAGAGCATTGTGACACTGTGAAGCCCCATGGAACCAAGGAGTCCATTGTTACTCTGTGGGGCCTTGTAGAACCATAGAGACCACTGTGACACTGCAGGCCTCATGGAACCAAGGGGCCATTGTGACACTGAGGGATCCCATGGAAAGGGGACCATTGTTACACTTCCAGCCTTATGGAACTAAAGGGACCATTGTGACACTGTGGGACTGCAAGGAGCCAAGGGGTCACTGTGAAACAGCGGGGCCTCAGGTAACCACTGTGACACTACAGAAACAAGGAGATCCTTGTGACACTGAGGGGCCCCAGGGAACCAAGGAGTCATTTTGACACTGCAGAACCAAGGAGATCAGTGTGATGTTGCAGGGCTTCATGGAACCAAGGAGCCATTGTGACACTTAGGGGCCCCATGGAACAAAAGGACATCTTTGCAGATGACACCGAATTTGGTGGAGTGGGGGGAAATGTTGATCTGCTGGAGTATAGGAAGGCTCTGCAGAAGGATCTGGACAGGCTGATCCAGGAGCCAAATCCAACAATGTCAGGTTTAACAGGACCAAGTCCCAGGTTCTGCACTTTGGCCACAAAAACCTCTGCAGTGATACAGGTTGGGGACAGAGGGGCTGGAGAGTGGCCAGGCAGAAACGGGTCTGGGGGGACTGATGGACAGCAGGCTGGACATGAGCCAGCAGTGTGCCCACGTGGCCAGGAAGGCCAATGGCACCTAGCCCGGAACAGGATCGTGTGGTCAGCAGGAGCAGAGTTGCTGTGCCAGCCCTGATCTGCCCCCCCCAGCTCTGCACACGGACATGGCTGCTGCAGCTCTAGAGAAGGGAACAAAAGGGGCATCTCCAGTGAAAACTTTGCTGGGAGATCCTTTAGTTCGTTTAAAGCCATCAAGAGCGCAGCCCCTCATTGATTCAGTCTGGAGCCACAGCGAAGGTGGAGAGAAATGAAATGAGAAAAGGCAAAAGCAATGGCCTTTCTTTGTGGACAAGAATAAAAAATAAACATAGGGGAAAAAACGAACAAAACCACAACCAAACCCAAAAGAACTATCAAAGATTATTTATATTACAAGTGATTTGAAGAAGTTGCAAGCAGTTTAATGTTTCCAAAACCATCCAGTCACCAATCTCCACACTGCAGCCTTGAGCTCCTGGCCCCTCAGGCTGTAAATGAGGGGGTTCAGTGCAAGGAGATACCACCGAGTACAGAACTGACAGCGACAGATCCAGGGATGGGGAGGAGATGGAGGGGGGCTTCAGGTAGGCAAAAAAGCCAGTGCTGATAAACAGGGAGAGCACGGCCAGGTGAGGGAGGCACGTGGAAAAGGCTTTGTGCCGGCCCTGCTCAGAGGGGATCCTCAGCACAGCCCTCAAGATCTGCACATAGGAGAAAAGAATGAACACAAAACAGCCCAAAAAAGGAAAAGCACTAAAAGCGAGAAGCCCAAATTCCCTGAGATATGTGTCTGAGCAGGAAAGCCTGAGAATGTGTGGGATTTCACAGAAGAACTGGCCCAGGGCATTGCCCTGGCACAGGGGCAGGGAAAATGTATTGCCTCTGCTGGGCTCTGCTGCTCAGCCTGGGGGACAGAGGCAGCTGCTGCTGCTGCCTGCACTCAGCCCTCCCACACAGGCTCTGCTGTGCCCATGGAGGCTGCTCACAGGTGCCTGCCTTCTTCCAGGCCTGCCACGTGGCCTTGGGGCTGCCCTGCATCCTCCTGGGCAACTTCCCTGGGGGTCACAGCAGTCACTGCCCACACTCCTTTCCCTGTCCCTGCTGTGTCCCTGGGCCTGCACAGCTCTCCTGGCTCACAGCACACATTCGGTCCTTTATCTCTGGCTGATCCCACCCCAGGCAGGATTCTGCTCCAGGCCTCCATTCACTGCTGACTCCATGGCACGGGCTGTCCCTGCAGATCCTCTGTGCTCTCCTGGCAGGTTCTGATTCCCTACAGAAAAGTGCTCACTGCCACCAGAGCCATCAGCAGCTGCAGAGCCCCAGGCAGGTCACTTGGAGATCATTTGTCATCTCCATGGCCACTGACCACTAGCACAGAAGAGCTGACCCAGCCCTCAGTCCCTGAAGCACCACAGTGGGACCCTGCTCTCACGGCACTGCCTCCAGGGACAGACAAGCAAAGCAGTGAGCCTGCAAAATCCATTCCTTGGGCTTCTCCTGGAGACTAACTTAGTAAAAAGAGCCCAGCCTTTGGGCTCTGCACTAAGGAAATCCCCTTTGCTGATGGAGCTGCTGTGCTGGAGCCCAGCTGTGTGCCAGCAGTGCCCATGGCCTGTCCCTGCCTGTGGTCACAGCACGGACACGCAGCAGGACAGTGACTGAGCTGCCAGAGCACTCAGGACAAGGACAAGGACAATAAAGGAGAGGGGGGAAGTGGGAAAAGTGCAGCTCTGAAAGACCAAGTGCTGCTGCTCCCTGGCACTGCTGCTGGGCTGGGACTCCTTTTCTCTCGACCTCTGCACACAGGCACCTCCCTGAGCTGAAGGACAGCTAACAGAGGGAGGATTGTTGACAAATAAGTCCCTGCAAGAACATTTCCTTCATTTAAACACACAGAGAGCCGTGATTCCTCATTTACACAGTCTGCAGGTGAAGTTAAAGGGGGGAACAGTGAATTCAATATGGGAAGATGTCACGATCCGCTGGTAGGAGCAGGGGTCATGATGGTTCGTTACTTTGAATCTCAGAGTGCAAAAGAAAACAGGGACAAGTATTTTTGCTTCAATCAAAATCAAAAGCACTTTATTGAGTGCCAACAACACGCTTATGCGATAGAGGAGAGAGAGAGAGAAGAAAGAGAGAGGGAAAAGGAAAGGAGGGGCATAGCTACCACGGCACGACGAAGTCCTCGTTGTCCGGATCCGATGGATTCGTCTCGTCCGTAGGGAGTACTCGTAGGGGTACTTTTTGAGAGTCTCTTTATAGTCTTTTCGAAAGCGGGGGGCAGGTAACCAAGAGATGAGGCAATCCCTCCAGAGACGAGGGGCAAGTAGCCAGCAGGTGGGGAGTAAGGCCCATTGTTTTAGAGTACAGGTGCAGCTGTACCGGACATATAGTTCGGTTCTTTCCGTCCCGGTAGCCGGGCGGACACGGTTCCCACGGGCATGTACCAACACGCCTCTGCAGCACAGCTCAGCAGCACAGCTCTGCAGTACAGCTGGGCACCTGGCAGGCATCCCACCAAGATCTGGCTGGACTTCATTGTGCAAAAGTCCTTTTCCCCTCTTAGGGTCTCTGGGTTTTCGGCCTCTGCTTCTGTCGATGGTCGTGAGGCAGACAAGGGATTTCCGTCCAGACTCTTACACCACCCCGTGGCTCACGATCGTCGTCAGGAACCTGTAGCGTTGTCACGATGCCTTGTGGAGTCTGTAGTGTTGTCACGATGTCTTCAGGACTCATCCATGCCGGTAGCATACCCTGGAAAACAGAGAGAAAAGAGAAAGAGAGAAGGAAAAAAGGAAAGGAAAAGAAAGCAAAAGAATAAGCAATTTTAATCACATAAAATTTTGTTTAAATTTCAACAGGGCAACAATTGCCTTATTATATTCAAATAAACTAGTTTAATTTCTTATTGTAACTTAAAATCATATTAATCAACAGGGCAACAATTGCCTTATTATAATAAAATTTCATTAATAATTATTCAAATAAACCAGTTTAATTTCTTATTATGGCTTAAAATCATATTAATAATTATTTAAATCATTATACTTTAGGATTACATTAATACATTGTTACACCTTAAAATTACATTAATTGATTGAATCACAAAACAATAAAAATACCTTAAAATTTCATTAATAATTGATTAAATTACAATGAGCAGTAAAGTATTTATCCAATTTCTTATTACACCTTAGCTCGCCTTGCATCAATAATGTCAGGGGTGTCCACAGAGGATGAAACATCAACCAGATTATGCATATTCATTATGGATGTCAAGTATGCTACTCGTTTCATCATTCTCCAGTTCATGATATACAAAATTGCCGATAAGACAAAACCTACTAAAACTAAAATCAAGAGAACAATGATGGGATGACACAATTTATTCAGGACCCCTGTGGCAGTAGGTGACCACCCAAAAAGGGTATCCCACCAACTGTGGTCAGCATCCTTTCTTACCCTTTCCAGAACACGATGTATTTTGTTTACATTGTGATGAACAGTTACCAAGGTTTTCTGTCCGTTCTTCTTGATCTTCTCCAAAATTTCGATTAAATCCTGATGAAGCAACAATTGCTTTACCAAGGTAAGGTTCATCCCAATGCGGGTAGGCACAACTTGGTGTATCAGTGAGTAATTGGATTGCAAAAGGTGATAAGAAGTAACTGGAGCTGAATAAGAAAAATCACATCCTACGATTTTAGTAAAATTGCAAACACAAAAATTCGAATGATTTTTAGTGTCCATCACCAAATTTTCTACAACTACTCGGTCACAAGCAGTTCTCAAGCATGCACATCCATTGCCTATATACACGAGCACTGTTTCAGGATTCTCTTTAAGATGAATTTCAAAATGACAGATATTCTGTTCCGTGTCTAAGCAAATGTCCTGAGCTCTGATTGCATTACTTTCGCAAATGAACCCTAGTTGTTCCTGGGCAACACAAGTTTCTAAATCCACAGTTTGCCATTTTTTGCCAATTTGACGGGCCCACTGCTTATGTCCAAAAGGGTAAAGAATAGTTCCATTCCGGTTCAGCCCCAGAGGAATGATGGGAAAGATTGAATGCACTGAAGCATTGCGTATAGTTAACACAAAGGCTGTGGCTGTGTTTGTAGCAGGGTTGTAAGTGAAATTCACTAAGTTCCACCATGATTGGAATTCTCTTTCAAATTTAGTGGCACTATCCCAAATTATTTTCCGAATTTCAGTAGGAAAAGTGCCTTCTTCGCCTTCTCTTATAATTGAGGCGGCAACTGACTGCATCCACAATTGAGCCTGGATGCAGCTAAGGGCTAAAGAAACATTATTTTGTGTGGCACCAAGTGCATCAATTATTAATTTGTGGTCGTTCACATTTACCCTTTCCCAATCTGGTAGCACGTTTGATAACAGCCACTGGTGAGTTCCTAAAGCCAATAATGATGATTGCAGTGGTTGTTGTAATTTGGTCAAATCTGCAGTAGTGGTAGCCAGTTTATTCATTAACACTTCTGAATCAATGCTATTCGAGATTCCCAATCCTGTTCCCACAACACTGGTTATGTCTCTTTGTGTTAAAAGATGAACAAGGTGGCTGAATTTCTGTGCATTAGCAATTTAACTTGTTTGAGAGACCATAGCTGGTCCTGATTATATTTGGTCCAGTTTCAAAAATTTTCAGGCTTCGCATAACCAATGGTTGGGTGATAGGTATTACAACATCAACTTCAAGTCCCCCCCCCCCCAGTATCTTGTATTGTTTTTTCCACACATGATTTTATGGGAAAATTGTACAACAGCTAAGTTTAACAAAAAGTTCAGCAATCATCACCCTGAGTTATCATAAAAGGAGGGAAAACATTATTGTGGTCCAACACAAAGGGGGTATCAACATCGTGGTATGTGACTATTACATTCAGTGTGGGCTTGGGCACAATTCTCATTTTGAATTGGTGAACCAAACCTCTCAAGCTTGACTGATCTGCCGAATTATTTTGCCAAATACATGTTACATAGGTCGGCTTGGTTAAAGTAAAATTGTGCCAGCATTCCTTGGGCTCGTCCTTACAGAGCTTTGTAATTTCAACGTTAACGGTACTACGATCTAAAGTGTCGCTACCTACATTCTTCTGACGGCAGCACAATACGTAGGGGGCTTGTTTGCTACATGTCCACTCAGCTGTGGGGCATAATTCTGCTGTAATGTTGGGGTGTAATTTACTTGTCACATCTTGTTCCAAAAAATTTCCTGAAATTGCAATGGTGGAAGCTTTCTCATAAAGAGACCCGTCCGCTTTTCTGCATCCTACCTTTATTTGTTCACCAATTGTTCCATTTAGGACTCTGGCCCAATCCCTCTGGTCCCATTCCCATTCATCTCGACCGTATACCTTGGAATCATGCAGTATTACCGTCAGGAGGCTTGGGTGACGACCTTTGGGGTATGGTCCTTGAGCACTAGTATGCCTGAGGGTAGCTTTGGACCACGGCCACTCTGCTGGGTATTGGCCATGGTATTGTGGTAGGATGCAGAAAAGCAACACTAGTCTTATCATGGCTTATCTGGTTTTCATGTCCCTCGGAGTTCTCCTGTGAAAAGCAAACACAACAGAGCCTGCCACCAAGGGGCAGAAAAGGTTAAAATGATGGGATTATCCAACGTGTATTTATCCGATGCTCTTTCCCTAGGGCATCAGATGCTACCCATGCATATTTATTCAGAGGGGTCTTTAGGACTAGTGGTACCTCACCCACAGTAGGGAGATCCACTAGGACAGGCTGTCCAGGATAGTGTGCTGGATTTGCTGAATCATCTGGTCCCTGTAGTGAAGGGATTATGGTTGGAGCTGTTGGGCAAAAGGCAGTGATTTTGGGACACCCGTTCACCCCCCATCTATCATTCACACCTTTTACAGCTTCCCATAGCCGGATATCCCAATTTCCCTCCTGTGGTTTTAGGAATCTTTTTAGAAGACCATTGCTTCTTTCCACAATCCCATTAGCTTGAGGGTAGTAAGGGGTATGAAAAGTCCATTTAATCCCTTCCCCCTTAGCCCAGTCTTGTACAACCCTGGCGGTGAAGTGAGACCCGTTGTCTGATTGGATTTCTTGTGGTTTTGGGAAAGTGCCAAACCATTCCTGCAAAGCTTTGACAGTGTTTTCTCCTGTAGCTCTTTTAAAAGCATTAGCTTGGACCAGCCCGGATACAACCTCTACTCCCACCAACACAAAGTGTTTACCTCCTGAACTCTTGAAGGGACCGATGTAATCTACCTGCCATGCATCCCATAAACCTTTACCCTCTCTTAAATGTAGAGGGTCATCCTCTAAAGGGTGTCTCTCTAGTCGCCTGCGACACTGTTCGCAGGCTGATATGCATGTTTTACACATCTCTCTGGTAACAGGCCAGCCGCGAGCAAGGGCTTCTTTATAGAGATCCTTTACACCTGTGTGATGTCTTTTTACATGCAGCCACTCTAACAAGTGTTCCCAGTCCTCTGTAATTTGATCCTTTTTTACAGTACTCAGTCTTGCTAGCTCATCGGCTTTATTGTTCCACTCTCCTGCTGGGTTCCCATCTACCTGGTGAGAGGCTACCCACCCCACGGCAAAGTTTCCTTGTCCTGCAATGTTCAATATTTCCTGCCACTTCTCCTTTTGCCATACTGGAATTCTGTTGACTTCCCAGTCATTCTGTTGCCAAAAAGAGAGCCACTCAGTACATCCCTTGAACACAGCATAAGAATCAGTGTAAATGTGGATGGGAGAAGTGTTCTGTGCCTCCCGTTGGAAAACACTCCAAACAGCTATCAGCTCGCCAACTTGTGCACTGCCCTCCCCCTCTGTGATGATTTGTTCACCAGAGGACGTGTGGAGGGCTACAGCCTTATATCTCCACGTTTTTCCCTCACGTCTGGCAGACGCGTCAGTGAACCAAGAATTAGCTGACTGCTCGGGGGAGAAAGGAGGGGCTACCTTAATAGCTGAGGCAGGTTTGTCTTGGCTGCTACTGAAGCCTTCTTGTATTGCCAGGTTTTTTACAGCTCCTTCAGTTATGGAGAAAGTGTTACAATAGTGTTCAATCTGAGCATACCACTTTCTAACTGAGGCTCTCTGAGCCACCCCGTCAGGTGGGGGGATCCCAGTAGAAACAGTTTTAATGACTTTGAAAGGGCCTCTTAAAACAATCGGTTGCTGTGTGTAATTTTCTCCACTTCTATCAGAGCTAAGCTAACCACAAACAGCCCCTTTTCCCAGATAGTGTATCTTTTCTCGGCATCTCTGAAGCCACGGGAGTGAAAACCAACAGGTCTTGTTGGGCCCTCAGGGCCCCGCTGCCAGATGTGAACTGACAGCCCTGAGGAAGCAAATCCCCATTCCACTTGGAAAGGATCTGTAGGGTGAATAGGGCCTAGGGCTTGGTGAGCTGTTGCTTCAAAAATCAGCAATTGTAAGGCTTCTTCTTGGGAAGTATCCCATTCCCATTTTACCCCTTTTCTCAGCAGGTTATAAAGGGGCCTGGCAATTATGGAAAAATCAGGGATGTGTTTTCTCCAAAACACCAATAAGCCTAGAGCATGTTGTAGATCTTTCCTAGATTCAGGCATTTTAATCTGATCTAAAGATGTTAAGGTATCAGGTGGAATACATGTCATGCCGCCCTTCCACCAAATTCCTAAGAACTTTACTTCCTGAGAGGGTTTCTGTACCTTTTCTGAGGGAATCTGCAAATTAAGGCTTTCTAAGTGAGAGATTATTTTCTGTTGGGTATCTCCCACTTCTTCTATTTCTTCCCCTCCCACAAGAATATCATCAATGTATTGGTAAATAGCTACATTGTCAGGTTTTGATATTTTCTCTAACTCCTTGGCTAAAGCGTGATGAGCCAGGGTTGGGGAGTGTCTGTAACCCTGGGGAAGCCTGGTGAAAGTGTACTGTTGTCCCTCCCAAGTGAAAGCAAAGCGATCTGTGTCCTCTGGTTGTAAAGGTATCATGAAAAACATGTCTTTAACATCTATGGTTGCCATGATGGAGTGTGCTTTTTCTTGAATCAGTGTTATCAGTTCAGCTAGATTTGGAACTGCAGCTGTAAGAGGATCTGTGTTAGCATTTAGTCTGCGGAAATCTATTGTTAGTCTCCATTTGCCATTAGGCTTTTTCACCGGCCACACCGGGGAATTAAAAGGAGAATGTGTGTTAATTATTACTCCTTGTTCTCGGAGCTCCTGTATTACTGGTTTGATACCTTCTTTGGCACCCAGGGGAAGGGGGTATTGTTTTACATTAGTTACTTTGCTGAATGGTAGAGAGGGCGCTGTTTGGAGTAGGTTGATGTTAAAGCGGGGTGCTCCAAAAGACCACAGAAAGCCTTCTGAGTCTTCCCACTGCCTCCCTACAAGTGCATTCATCCCCAATAAATTGGTTGGAATATCTCCAATCACCATATAGATAGAAAGTTGGTTTTCTTCCCCTGGTAATGTGAGTTTGACTAAAGCTATGTTCATGGATTCTGTTGTTCCTAAAGCATTTAAAACACAGTATTGGTTCTTTGTTGGAACAACTCCACACCTTCGGGCATCCCTTTTTGTTAGTGCAGAAATTTGTGCCCCGGTGTCAATCAAAAAGGTTACAGGTGCCCTTTTAGGACCTGTAATGGCTGTGATCATGATGTCTCCTGTTTGATGGTTTCTAGTGAGCTTTCTCAGATATATCCATGCTCCATTCCTTCGCCCACTGTTAAGGAATGGAGAAATTAGTTTCCCTGGTTCTGTTGGGAAAAGGGTTTTGGCTTTTTGCCTATATTCTGTGGGAGAGGCTTTGGTTCATCGCCCGGGCTCTGAGGGGAAAATTTTGGCTTGTAGCCTGGGCTTTGTGAGGAAAATTTTGGCTTGTAGCCTGGGTTTTGTGGGTGAGGTGGTGCACTAGGTATAGTGTTTTTACTGTGGTACCAGTTAGACACTACTTTTGCTAATTTATTCAGAGGCAAACCATCCATGATATCTCTAGGAATTCCCTTTTTGATGCCTAGTGACCACCAGTGTTGACGGTTATTGAGTTGTTTCTCATTGTCCTGATCTTCACTGTGAGGAGCTCCAATGTACCTGACACCCTTTGTTTTCTCTGACTTTTCTTCGGTGGTTTTTATGGGTCCATATTTTCGATTGTAGTTAATCAGGTCTTCTGCTACCTCACTCCATGTGTAAATTTTGCGATCACCAGTAGGTGAATTCGAGTGTGAACCCGAAGGCTGAGAGGGTGAGGTATATGGGACATTACCGGGATCAGTAGATCCGGTTCGATCTGCTGAGTTTTCAAGGAATCTTTCTAGCCTCTCTATGGGGCCCACAGCGGCTATGGTTTTCTGTAAGACAATTGCTGTGGGTTTGAGTGATTCAGGGAGACCCCGAATTAAAGGGGTCATCATCTCAGGTTTTACAGGCAGTTGCATAGGGGATTCATATCCAGGAATCAACTTCTTTTCATGTATCATTTGCAAACAGGCAGCCTTATGAACGCTTTCTAGAAGCCGGTCAGGGGTACTAACAATGGCTAAAGGGTCTCCCCTTTCTAGAGGGTTGAGTCCCCCAGCCCAATAGGCTGCTCGTTGAGTTAGGGACCATGTGTGTCGTCTGTCTCCTGTTGTTAAGAAGACTCCATGTCCCCAGTATCCACTGGCTTCGTGCTCAGTTAACTGAATTTGGTCTCCTCCGGTGAGTGACACTCGGAAGACATATTCTGTTTCAGATTCATGGGGAAGCCGCCCATACTCCTTTTTTAACTTAGCTAGTTCAGTGGCAGTGAATGGAATTTGTTTGGTGGTGATGTGTGGATCATCATCCTCATCATTAAGATAGTTGTATTCTGTTTTAATTAAAGGTCTTAGATGAGGACAACAGTTTTCCCCACAATTTTTTACTTGTTTTAATTCCTTAAAGGGATAAGGTATTTCCTTTTCCTTTGTGTCAGGTGGTGGATCAGTGTCCCTTGAATCTTTAAGACATTTTTCTCTCAAGAGATCTTGTAACAAGAGAGTGTAACTCCTTTCTTCCTCTAATTGTTTCTGCAAAACGTTCACCAAGTTTTGGAGAGAGTCTATTATTGTTTCCTGTTCACTGCACTGCTTAAAGCGGTGATCTATAGCCGATGTAAGGCATGCTCCTAGGACAGAGCAAATTACAGCTTTATCTCGGCCAAGTTTGAATTTTGACCCACGCTGTAAAGAGTAAATTCTATCAATCACATTTTCTAAATTAAACCAGTTGTTTTGTGCCCACTCCTCCCCTCCTGAAGAGGGTCGGGCATTGTGTTTTGCTAACAAAGCATAAAATGCAGCTGTATGTTTTGTTTTAGTGTTTGAGGTCATGTTTTCGAAGGGATAATGAAAACCGCTTTAGGGAGGTAAAACTTAGTTGCATCCACAGTCCCGAGAACCGGGCTGTGTTCCCCTTCTCTTCCCTAAAGTGGCGAAGAGACTGAGTCTACTGGAGGCTCTGTTTAGTTACAATCCGTTGCCTCTCCTAACACCCAGTAGACTAACTCCTTACACACCCACCTTAAAAAGAAACACAACACTCCCCCTTTTGCACCAAGAGATTCTTTTGTGAAATTCTGAAGACAGAACCCTCAACAGAGTATAGGGGTGCTTTTCACCTAAGCATGTGCAGTTTGCGGGAAATTCGAGATGCCCCCCTTGCTTTCTAGACACCGCTCACCCTTCCGGAGTGTCGGGCTAGGTGCGGCTGGAGCAAAACGTCCTTCCCCTGTTACAAACTACACAAAACCTTGCAACCCCTTCTGCCTCAGAATCCTGTCCGTGACGCCAATTGATGTCACGATCCGCTCGTAGGAGCGGGGGTCATGATGGTTCGTTACTTTGAATCTCAGAGTGCAAAAGAAAACTGGGACAAGTATTTTTGCTTAAATCAAAATCAAAAAGCACTTTATTGAGTGCCAACAACACGCTTATGCGATAGAGGAGAGAGAGAGAGAAGAAAGAAAGAGAGAGGAAAGGGAGGGGCATAGCTACCACGGCACGACGAAGTCCTCGTTGTCCGGATCCGATGGATTCGTCTCGTCCGTAGGGAGATCTCGTAGGGGTACCTTTTTGAGAGTCTCTTTATAGTCTTTTCGAAAGCGGGGGGCAGGTAAGCAAGAGATGAGGCAATCCCTCCAGAGACGAGGGGCAAGTAGCCAGCAGGTGGGGAAATAGGGCCCATTGTTTTAGGGTACAGGTACAGCAGTACTAGACAGATTGTTCTTGTGCAGTCCTTTCCGCCCCGTTAGCTGAGCGGCACGGTTCTTTGCAGCACAGCTCAGCAGCACAGCTCTGCAGTACACCTGGGCACCTGGCAGGCATCCCACCAAGATCTGGCTGGACCTCATAGTGCAAAAGTCCTTTTCCCCCTCTTAGGGTCTCTGGGTTTTCGGCCTCTGCTTCTGTCGATGGTCGTGAGGCAGGTAGGGATTTCCGTCCAGACTCTTACAGCCAGGAAAAGAGGGAAGCCATCAAGAGCATGTCCCGGGACACAAACTGACCTGCAATGTCAGCAGGCAAAACAAAGGTTTTGCTGAGCAATGGCCCTTTCATGAAATAAAAGATTTGCAGTCAAGGTAGTCCATTAGTACAGACAGGGCTACACTCTAGGGGCACAACCAGGGCCATGAGGTCACAGCAGGCTCTGAGGTCACAGCAGGCTGAGGTCACAGCAGGCCATGAGGTCACAGAGCTCCCAGAGCCCCATGGTTGCACAGCAGCACGAGTGACCAGTCGGTCCTTGACCACAACTGTTGCAGCAGAAGTGGCGGCAGCAGCAGTGGTGCTGACCTTGGGACAGCAGTGTCAGGACAGTGGTGGCAGCAAGAGCTGCACGACTGGCTCAGGGCAAGGCACCATGGCCCTTGCTCTGCGCCTCTCCCTCCTGCTCCTCCTGGCAGTGGCCCTGCCTGCCAGGGCTGCCCAGGCTGCTCCACTGGGAGCAAGGGGAGCAGGTGAGCCCAGGCCTGGCTCCCCTTTCCCGGGAAAGAGCTCCCTTCTCCCTGGGAAGACTTGGGGATGGTTTTCCCAGGGCTAGAGGGAGGGTTTCCTCTGTAGGAGGGACAGAGCCCCCAGGAGCCCTGGGCTGCTCCAGCTGCCCCCTCCAGGGATGCTGCCCAGGGCCTGCAAAGAGGGTGCAGAGTGACCAGGAGCCAGCCCAGAGCTGCCCAGGCCCCTCTGCACCTTTGGCCATGTCCATTGACATCTGGCTCCCACAGACTCAGCCGAGCCCCTTGCAGTACCCAGGTCCCCAAGGCACAAGGGGATCCCAGCACAGCATGGAATGGTTCTGATCTCTGCTCCCTTCTAGATTGGGATCGGGACATGGATTACTTGGAACGGCCGGTGAATGATGCTTTGAAGATCTTCCTAGATCCTGGAGGCAAGTTCTCAATGTGCCTTTTTACGGACAGAATAATCAGTGTCACTGTGGCAAGAGTTCACTCAGGTGCCACTTTCATTAAGGCCATTCCAGGGTTGATGGATTCTGGAAACCTTTCCCTGCTCCCTTCTCACAGCCTGAGTGGTCCCACAGGATCACTGTCAGTGGGAGCAAGGGGCATTTAGCTGTCAGTCCTCTCCCCCTGTGCAATGCCAGTTGCTCCTTGCCTTCCGTGTGCTCTGTGAGAGAAGAGCAGAGAGGGAAGGGGCCGTGCCCAGGGCTGTGGCCCAGGGCTGTGCCTTGTGCAGTGGCTCCTTTGTCGGCCCCAGGCAGCCTGAGCATCTCCAGGAGTGCCACGGGAGCTCTTCTGTCCTGCCTTTCTTTGCAGCCAAGCCTGCTGCTGAAGGTGATCTGGCTTCCCAATCCACGGCCAGGACTGAGCCTCTGGCAGGTGCTGAGGGTAGGTCAAGGCTGGGCCAAGGGAGAGCTGCCAGCTCAGAGCCCAAAGCTTGAACAGCAGGGCAGAGATTACAGAAGCTTCTCTGGCTGTTGAGTTACAGGTGTGTCTGCAGGGAGGATTTCTCCAGCTCCTTTGCTGGTTGCTCCACGCAAGCCCAGCTCCCATCACAGGGGTGAGTAGCGTGTCCCTGCTGACCCCACAGGCTGAGCTCTGCTTCTGGGGGATCCACTCCTGGAAATGGAGCTATTTTGCCCTCAGGTCCTCCAATGGGAAAGAACAAAGCTACAGGACACAAGAAGCTCCATGAGCCATCGGAACGCATGAGGCAAATGCTGAAGGAACTGCTGCAGGGAGGACAAGGTGGGTCCATGTCCCTGAGCCTTCTCCTGGCACTCAGCAGCCGGGGCTTTTGCTGCACATCTGGACATGCCATGCCTGGCACAGCAGGAAGGGATCCATGGCAGCCTGGCTGCCCCGCTGCTGCTTTCACACCCTGCAGGGCTCTTTCCCAGCCCAGCCTGGCTGCAGCTTCTCCCCAGCCTCTGCAGGAAGGCATCTGGCATCAGCTGCCAGGGCGCCCAAACTGCACCACGGGCCGGCACACCCTGAGATCCCCTGCAATTTCCCAGTCCGGGTGGATCAGGTGGGACTGCCATTTGAAGGAGGGAGTGCTCTGCCCCAGCCCCAAGAACCTGGGCCTTTTCTTGATCCTTATCCATGTCTTTCACAAGTATTGCCTCTTGAGATGCCCCGTGCCTGATGTGGAATGGATTCACCTAATCCAGCTTTCCCTTTTCCTTTCTCAAGTGATGAATCAAAAGGCTGTGCTGAAGGCAGCGTTCCGTGGAGGAAGCAGTGGCTCAGCGTCATCCTCTACTGCAGGAAGGAATTCGATGCCTGGCACGGGCACAGTCACAGGAGGTAATTGCTGTGCAGGCTCAGCCCTCGGGGGGCTGTGTGGCAGCAGCTCTTCCCCCAGGGCCCGCCCTTGCACGGGCCCGGCAGCAGCCAAAGCTGGAGGCGCCTCAGCCTCGAGGCCTCTGGAGCACGTTCAGAGCCCGTGGCAAAGGGACTGGGGCACCAAGGTCCCTCCCGCTGCAGCTGCTCCCGGAGCTGCCCTGAGTGCCCAGAGGCCCAAGGCACAGGAGCAGCCGCGAGCAGGAGCCCTGCCACGGGCCCAAGGCCAGAGCCAGCCCTGGCTCCCACTCTGGGCAGGGGCTGCACGGGCTCCTGACAGGGCCTGGCTCTGTCCCCTCGGGCTGGGGCAGCTGTGGCAGGGCAGAGGCAGGAGTGAAACGAAGAATTCTTGTGGCACTGCCTTCTGTAGTTTTTCCCAGGGCTGTGGGGAGAGTTTCCGCTGTGGAAATCAGAGCGTCCGGAGAGGCCCTGGGCTGCTCCTCCTCCTCCAGGGAGATGGCACACACCCTGCAGAGAGGGTGGAGAGTGACCAGGAGCCAGCTGCAATCTCCCCAGGCCCCTCTGCAGCTTTGGCCGTGTCCATTGACATCTGGCTCCCACAGCCTTACCTGACCCCCTTGCAGTGCTAAGGTCCCTAAGTAAGAAGGGATCCCAGCCCTCCATGGAAATGGTTCTGATTTGTGCTCCCTTCTAGATGAGGTTCCTGAACAGGCTTCTCCATTAGATTGGCTCCATAAAGTTTTAAAGCCCTTGGAGCCTCCTGCAGGTAGGTCCTCATTGTCCCAGCAAGCAATAATCATTGACAATTTAGCAGGAACCAGGTAACAGAATCTTCTGTGGATGTTGTTTTACAGATGTGTCTGCAGAGAAGACATTTCCAGCTCCTTTGCTGGTGTCTGTGCAGCAGCCTGGCTCTCATCACAGGGGTGAGTCGTGTGTCCCTGCTGACCGCACAGGCTGGGCACTGCTTCTGTGGGATCCATTCATCTGAAATGGAAATACTTTCTCTTAAGGGCCTCCAACAGAAAAGAACAAACCCACTGGAGAAAACGAATTCCTTGAGTCAAATGACATCCTGAAACAAATTGTGAAGGAACTGCACAAAGGACGAGGTGGGTCCATGTCCCTGAGCCTTCTCCTGACACCCAGAATCCCAGTGGCACAGTGGGAAGGGATCCATGGCAGCCTGGCTGCCCCTCTGCTGCTTTCACACCCTGCAGGGCTCTTTCCCAGCCCGGCCTGGCTGCAGCTTCTCCCCAGCCTCTGCAGGAAGGCATCTGGCATCAGCTGCCAGGGTGCCCAAACTGCACCACGGGCCAGGCACACCCTGAGACCCCCTGCAATTTCCCAGTCTCTGAGCACATCTTGAGGGGTGGAAATTTGGAGAAAAGAGGGCCCTGTCACAGCCCCAGCAGTCTGGGCATTTTCCGGATCCTTATCCATGTCTTTCACAAGTATTGCCTCCTGAAGAGGTCAGCTGCCCATTTGTTATGGTTCCATCTGGTCCAGCTGTGCCTTTTCCTTTCTCAAGGGATGAACATAGAGTCTCTGTGGAAGGCAGCATTTCCTGAAGGAAAGGCAGCAATGCCAGGCACGGGCACAGGCACAGCAGGTAATTGCTATGCCAGGCTCAGCCCTCAGCGGGGCTGTGGCAGCAGCTCTTCCCCAGGGTGTGCCCTGTCTGAGAGGGCCTGACTCCTTCCTCTTGGTTTGACGGAGTTGTCCCAGCAGAGGAAGGTATGGCAGGATAGCTGTGGTACTGCCTGCTGCAGTTTTCTCTAGAGATTTAGGGAGGGGTTCCTCTGTGGGAGGGACAGAGCCCCCAGGAGCCCTGGGCTGCTCCAGCTGCCCCTCCAGGGATGTTGCCCAGGGCCTGCAAAGAGGGTGCAGAGTGACCAGGAGGCAGCCCAGAGCTGCCCAGGCCCCTCTGCACCTTTGGCCATGTCCACTGACATCTGGCTCCCACGGCCTTAGCCGAGCCCCTTGCAGTGCCCAGGTCCCCAAGGCACAAGGGGATCCCAGCACAGCATGGAATGGTTCTGATCTCTGCTCCCTTCTAGATTGGGATCGCAACTTGCATTTTCTGGATGCCCTGCTGGATGACAGCTTGAAACTCTTGGAGAATGCCAAAGGCAAGTCCTCAATGTGCCTTTGCTGACAGACTAAGCAGCGTCAATGTCCTGGCATCGCTGCAGGTGCCAGGACAGAGCTGTGGATGTGTGTGCCCTCGACCTGCGGGATCCCCTCACCGCTCCTGCAGCTTCGTGCTGCCCAAGCAGATCAGCAGAGATGACAAAAGCTCCTCTGGCTGTTGAATTACAGGTGTGTCTGCAGGGAGGGTTTCTCCAGCTCCTTTGCTGGTTGCTCCACGCAAGCCCAGCTCCCATCACAGGGGTGAGTAGTGTGTCCCTGCTGACCCCACAGGCTGAGCTCTGCTTCTGGGGGATCCACTCCTGGGAAATGGAGCTATTTTGCCCTCAGGTCCTCCAATGGGAAAGAACAAAGCTACAGGACACAAGAAGCTCCATGAGCCATCGGAACGCATGAGGCAAATGCTGAAGGAACTGCTGCAGGGAGGACAAGGTGGGTCCATGTCCCTGAGCCTTCTCCTGGCACTCAGCAGCCGGGGCTTTTGCTGCACATCTGGACATGCCATGCCTGGCACAGCGGGAAGGAATCCATGGCAGCCTGGCTGCCCCGCTGCTGCTTTCACACCCTGCAGGGCTCTTTCCCAGCCCAGCCTGGCTGCAGCTTCTCCCCAGCCTCTGCAGGAAGGCATCTGGCATCAGCTGCCAGGGTGCCCAAACTGCACCACGGGCCGTGCAGTCCCTGAGACCCCCTGCAATTTCCCAGTCTCTGGGTAGAGCAGGAGGGGCAACGGTTTGGAGAAGGGAGGGTCCTGGCCAATGGCAGAAGTTTATAAGATTACTGGATCCTTATCCATGACTTTCACAAGTATTACCTCCTGAAGATGCCCCATCCCCAATGGGAACAGTTCCATCTTATGCAGCTGTCCCTCTTCCTTTCTCCAGAGGTGGATGCAGAGGCTGTGCTGAAGGCAGCATTTCCTGAAGGAGGCAGTGACTCCATGCCAGCCTCTGCTGCAGGAAGGGAGGCGATGCCAGGCACAGTCACAGGAGGTAATTGCTGTGCCTCTGGGCCTGAGCCCTGCTGAAGTTTAAGCTGCCATCTCTGCTGCTGGGCAGTGCACACCATGGACTGGTTCTGGTCTGTGCTTCCTTCTAGACTGGGATAGGGACATGGATTATCTCGAAGCCCTCCTGGATGACGGCTTAAAATTCTTGGAGAATGCTGGAGGTAAAGTTCCCAGGGTGCCTTTTTACTAACAATAATCTGTGTCATTGTGGCAAGAAGACATTCATGTGCCATTTCCCTTGAAGTTCCTCTGAAGGTTGAAGGATTCTAGAGACCTTTCCCTGCTTGCTTCTCACACCCTGAGTGGTCCCACAGGATCACTGTCAGTGAGAGCAAGGGGCATTTAGCTGTCAGTCCTCTCCCCCTGTGCAATGCCAGTTGCTCCTTGCCTTCCGTGTGCTCTGTGCAGCCACGGAGAAGAGCAGAGAGGGAAGGGGCCGTGCCCAGGGCTGTGGCCCGGGGCTGTGCCTTGCGCAGTGGCTCCTTTGCCGGCCCCAGGCAGCCTGAGCATCTCCAGCAGTGCCACGGGAGCTCTTCTGTCCTGCCTTTCTTTGTAGCCAAACCTGCTGCTGAAGGTGATCTGGCTTCCCAACCCACGGCCAGGACTGAGCCTCTGGCAGATGCTGAGGGTAGGTCAAGGCCTTTCCCCCTGGGTGGGAGAGCTGCCAGCTCAGAGCCCAAAGCTCGGCCAGGGGGGCATCGCTGCAGGTGCCAGGACAGAGCCGTGCACATGTGTGCCCTCGCCCTGCGGGATCCCCTCACCGCTCCTGCTCACACCTGGTGGCTGTTTGGAGGAGGCAGGGCTGTGGCCTTGCCCCAAAACCCAGACGGTTTTTGTTGCCTTATCCCCTTTTTTGATAAGCATGACACCCTGAAGATGCCAGCACTCAATTGGGAAACTGTTCCATCTGATCCAGCTGTGCCTCTTCCATTCTCAAGGGAAGGACCAAATGACCATGCAGGAGGAGGCTTTTCCCGGAGGAAGCCATGGCTCTCTGGCACTCCCTGATGGAGGAAGGAATTCGATGCCTGGCACGGGCACAGTCACAGGAGGTAATTGCTGTGCAGGCTCAGCCCTCGGGGGGCTGTGTGGCAGCAGCTCTTCCCCCAGGGCCCGCCCTTGCACGGGCCCGGCAGCAGCCAAAGCTGGAGGCGCCTCGGCCTCGAGGCCTCTGGAGCACGTTCAGAGCCCGTGGCAAAAGGGACTG
>JAVTVJ010001907.1:0-19363 GCA_034509425.1 Eopsaltria australis | reverse complement strand
TGGGAGTTAGTAGAAAAACGTTTAGAGGCAGTGGAGAGAGGGGGTGATGTTTCTGTCCAAAAATTTTTCCCGTTGTTGATTGTAATTTGTTATACTTTGCGTAATTGTCCTGAAAGTTCGAAATCCCCGACTCACCCACCCCACGTTCCTAATTCCCCTTTTCCCAATCCCTCTTCCCCACTACAGGGAAGTGCGCCCCTCAGTTCTCCCCGCTATGAGACTGATTCCCTCATAGCGAGCTTCACCCCAAACCCTTTCTCCGAGCCCTCAGTCAAACTCGCGCCGGCTGCGCTCCCCCATTGTTCCGAGTTTAAAGATGGCGGCGGCCTCGTGGCGCCGTGCCTACGCCCGTGTGCCCACTGCACAGTCTCACGCCGAAAGCCCACGAATCCTCCCAACCCCTCCCACGGCTCCTTCCCCTTCGCGTTGATTGGCCCCGTGTCGGGTTCCCCCCCCGCGGCCGATGATGTCTTCGCGTCGGGTCCCTCCCCTCGCGCCGGAGGTCCCTGCCCCAGCCCGAGGGAGATCCCCGCCCCACCGCCAGCCTGGACTGCTCATATCAACTGCAGTCCCACCCCTGACCACCGCCCACTTCCAGATCCCCACGCTCCCTCGTTCACACCCCGGGATTGGGGGCCGAAAAGTGGAGAGGCTGAAGCCTGCGATACAGCCGGTCAGCCAAGCCTTACAGTGGCATCAGGTGTGCACAGCCCTCAGGGTAACAACCCACGATGGGAATCACAGTCACCTGCAGCCTTGCGAGAGCCTAGCAAAGTGGAGAGAGAGCTTGGGAAAGATTCTCCTCACTTTAAAGGTGTGCTGGTCCCATCTGACATAAAAACAATCATGACAGGCATTTTAGTTAAGGTTCAGTATCGGGTGTGGGAAAAGATATGGAAGCAGCAGCTTCAAAGCCTGCTGAATAGTTCTAATCATCCTCCACCTAAGTCTTCCACAGCCTCCTGGACACCACATGCTCCAAAAGCTGAATCCACTGTGTCCTGCTCTCCATCACCACCCATGCCACTGGAGACCCCATCAGAGGCGATCCCAGATGACCAGTCACTTGAACCACGATGGCTGAAGTTAGTAGGCGTCACAACTCTCCACCCAACACATCCACCAGAGCAGATCCAGACGCATCCACCAACAGACGCTGCTCCACAGAGATCAGCGTGGAAGAGAAGGAAGAAGAAAACTCCAAACTTCGACAGTCATCAAGAAAAATCACTGAGACCCTTCTTCTTGATATCTTCCCCTTAGACTCTCCCTAAACCCACCCCATGTACCTCCCATACCCCAATCATTCCCAGTCCTGTAGAGAGACAATGATTTAAAAATGTTTGTTTGTTTATTTGCAGATTTTCAAGACTTTGCTTTGGATTTTAGTTATTATCTTCATTGTACTAACAAATCACTTTCTTTAAGTAAAAAGATAGGGGGAGATGTTGCGGTGGTTCGGAACCAGAGGACGTCCGGACAGGTTCCACGGACAGAGGGTTTCCCCCCGGAGCTCCCAGGGGCAGCAGTTGGACCACCAATCCACGGACCCAAGCTCCTGCTATTGGTTACTGGACTTGTCTGTTATGTATTCCCGCCCTGGGAAATTCCCTGTCACTCCATAGTTCATTCGTTGTTCTCTCTGTTCCCCTCCCCTCCCTAAACCCCATTTGATCATGTACCCCAGCCCCTCCCCTGTATTGTCCCCTGCCCTCATCCTATTGGGTGTTGTTCCTCCCTTAAATACCCATGTAATAAGCTGCTCTTGGCTCTTGGTCCATGTGCTCCCTTTGGAGGCAATAAACCTACCGAAATCACATACCAAGAGACCTCCTTCTCTGGTAGTTCTTTGCTGTTTCACCACGCTCCGGGGGCAACATCTCCCCGGACCGAACGCGGGCCAGCGGTGCTCATAGTCAGCACTCCGAGGAAGTCTTCCAGATCGCGAACGACTTCCTAGGGTAGCGCTAGGACTCCGCTCCCGGTACCAGGGTGGGACTGAAGCAGGGAACGCAACACCCCGGCATGTCACAGACACTCACAGGGGCTCCAGACTGACATCCCACGAGTCCACAGGCTGTAAAACAGCCACGATGTCACAGACACTCACAGGGCCTCCATCGGGACTTCCCTGCTGTCCGCAGTCACCCAAAGAGCCGGGATGTCACAAACATTCACAGCTGATCAATGGCGACATCCCCGGAGACCCCGGGCTTCCAAGCAACTCGGATATCACAGACACTCACAACAGTTCCATGGCGACTTCCCAGGAGACCCGAGGCTGACAAAGAGCCAGCATGTCACAGACACTCACACGGGTTCCATGGGGACATCCCGGGAATCCCCAGAGTGCCAAACACCAGAGATGCAACACACTCACAGGGGCTCCATGCACACATCCCAGGGATCCCCAAGCTGCTAAAGAGCTGGCATGTCACACACACTCACAGGGGCTCCATGCACACATCCCAGGTGTCCCCAGGCTCCCCAAGAGACGGGAAGTCACAGACATTCACAGGGGCTCCAGACTGCCATCCCAGGAGTCCCCAGAGTGACAAAGAGCCAGGATGCAGCACACACTAGCAGGAGCTCCATGCAGACACCCCATGAATCCACAGACTGCCAAAGAGGCGGCATGTCACACACACTCACAGGTGCTCAAGAGTGACATCCCAGGAGTGTCCAGGCTCCCAAAGAGCCATGATGTCACAGACACTCACAGCGGCTCCATGGAGAAATCCCAGGAGTCCCCAAGCTTCCAAAAACCTGCCATGCCACAGAAACTCACATGGGCTCCATAGCCACAGGCCATGTGATCCCCACCTGCCTAAGAGCCCAGATGTCACAGACTTTCACACGGCTTCCATGCTGATACCCCAGCAGTCCCCAGATTTCCAAGGAGCTAAGACGTCAAAGAAATTCCAAAGGGATTCTATGGTGACAGCCCCGGATTTCCCAGGTAGCCAAAGAGCCAGGACCTCACAGATACTACAAGGCTTCAACGGCCTTATGCCCGCAATCCCCACAAGGCCAAAGAGCAGGGATGTCAAAGACACTCACAGGGCCTCCATGGGGACATCGCAGGAGTCCCCAGGCCGCCACAGAGACAGCATGTCACAGTTACCTAAAGGGACCCCATGCGGACATCCCTGCCTTACCCTGTCTTCCAAAGAGCAGGGATGTCACAGACACTCACAGCTGCTCCATCGGGTCATGCCAGCAGTGCCCAGGCTGCCAAAGAGCCGGCATGTCACCGACACTCACAGGGGATCCATGCAGACATGCCAGTTATGCCCAGATTCCTCAACAGCTGGGATGACACAGACATTCACAGGGGCTGCAGAGTGACATCCCAGGAGCCCCCAGAGCGCCAAAGAGCCAGGATGTCACAGAAAATGCCAGCAGCTCCATGGAGACATCCCTCGAATCCACTGGCTGCCAAAGCACCGGCATGTCACAGACACTCAGAGGGGCTCCAGACTGACATCCCACAAGTCCACAGGCTATCAAACAGCCACGATGTCACAGACACTCACAGGGGCTCCATCGGGACTTCCCCTGCTGTCCCCAGCAAAACCCAAAAGCCGGATGTCACAAACATTCACAGCTGATCAATGGCGACATCCCAGGAGACCCCGGGCTTCCAAAGCAAACTGGATATCACAGACACTCACAACAGTTCCATGGCGACTTCCCAGGAGACCCAAGGCTGACAAAGAGCCAGCATTCACAGGGGACACCTTCACACGATTTCCGATGGGGACACCCGGGAATCCCGAGTGCCAAACCAACCAGAATGCCACACACACTCACAGGGGCTCCATGGGGACATCCTAGGGGTCGCCAAGCTGCCAAACCTCGGCCATGTCACTGACACTCACAGGGGCTCCATGCACACATCCCAGGTGTCCCCAAGCTGCCAAAAAGCCGGCATGTCACACACACTCACAGGGCATCCATGCACACACCCCACCTATCCCCAGGCTCCCCAAGAGACGGGAAGTCACAGACATTCACAGGGGCTCCAGACTGCCATCCCAGGAGCCCCCAGAGCACCAAAGAGCCAGGATGCAACACACACTAGCAGGAGCTTCATGCAGACACCCCATGAATCCACAGACTGCCAAAGAGCCGGCATGTCACACACACTCACAGGTGCTCAAGAGTGACATCCCAGGAGTGCCCAGGCTCCCAAAGAGCCACGATGTCACAGACACTCACAGCAGCACCATGCAGACATCCAGGGTGTTCTCAGGCTCTCTAAGAGCTGTGATGTCACAGACACTCACAGTGGCTCCATGGTGAAATCCCAGGAGTCCCCAAGCTTCCAAACACCTGCCATGCCACAGAAACTCACATGGGCTCCATAGCCACATCCCATGTGATCCCTGCCTGCCTAAGAGCCCAGATGTCACAGACTTTCACACGGCTTCCATGCTGATATCCCAGCAGTCCCCCAGATTTCCAAGGAGCTAAGATGTCACAGAAATTCCAAGGGATTCCATGGTGACATCCCCGGACTTTCCAGGCAGCCAAAGAGCCAGGACCTCACAGACACTCGCAAGGCTTCAACGGCCTTATGCCCGCAAACCCCACCCAAGCCAAGAGCAGATGTCAAAGACACTCACAGGGCCTCCATGGGAACATCCCTCGAGTCCCTAGGCTGCCAAAGAACCAGCATGTCACAGTTACCCATAGGGGCCCCATGGGGACATCCCTGCCTTACCCTGTCTTCCAAAGAGCAGGGATGTCACAGACACTCACAGCTGCTCCATCGGGTCATGCCAGCAGTGCTCAGGCTGCCAAAGAGCCGGCATGTCACCGACACTCACAGGGGATCCATGCAGACATGCCAGCTATGCCCAGACTCCTCAACAGCTGGAATGTCGCAGACATTCACAGGGGCTGCAGAGTGACATCCAGGAGCCCCCAGAGTGCCAAAGAGGCCAGCATGTCACAGGACAATCCAGCAGCTCACGGAAACATCCTCTCGATCCACTGGCTGCCAAGCACCGGCTGTTCACAGACACTCACAGGCGGGCTCCAGACTGACATCCCACAAGTCCACAGGCTCTCAAAACAGCCACCCGATGTCACAGGACACTCACAGGGGCTCCATCGGACGTTCCTCTGTCCGCAGGCACCAAAGAGCCCGGGATGTCACAAAATTCACAGCTGATCAATGGCGACACCCAGGAGACCCCGGGCTTCCAAGCAACTGGATATCACAGACACTCCACAACCAGTTCCTATGTGACTTCCAGGAACCGAGGCTACAAAGACCAGCAGTTCACAGACCACTCCACACGCTTCATGGGAATCCCGGGAATCCCCCGAGTGCCAAACACCAGAGATGCCACACACACTCACAGGGGCTCCATGGGGACATCCCAGGGGTCCCCAAGCTGCCAAACCTCGGCCATGTCCCTGACAATCACAGGGGCTCCACACAGAAATGCCAGGATTTCCAAAGCTGCCAAAGAGCCGGCAAGTCACACACACTCACAGGGATCCATGCACACATCCCACGTATCCCCAGGCTCCCCAAGTGACGGTGTAGTGGTTTCAGTTCCTCTATTCAGGTTTGTGGCTAAATGTTAGCACACTTACTTAAATTTACTTGATTGCTTGTTGTGAAATGAGGATTAGGAATAGGCAAAGCAGGTTCAAACTTTATAAAGTACAAAGAAGTTTTATTAATATAACTAAGACAAAGGGAAAAGGAAAAAAAAACCTAAGAAAAACCAGAACAAACTCTTCAGACCACCCCTCCTTCCCCCACCTCTCCATTTCATTCTCCCTGACAACATACAAAGGACAACACTTCGACTTCCAGTCAGTTTACCACCTCAGAAACAGCTCTTGTTCTAGTTCATTTAGGGAGAGAAGTTTCTTTTGCTTACACCATGGATTTTCTGTAAGAAAAATACAGTTTTTATGGGTCTTCTGCTTCACCATCAGCCGCCACCCGGAGCAAAGTCCAGCTTAATGGTGGATCTCTCCCACACCAGTAGCCTTCCCACAGCCACTATGGTGGGTTATGAACAGTCCACAGGGTACCTGTTTTAAGGATGCACAGTTCAATTGCAGCAACAAAGAAAATCCCTTCTTCTGTGCCGAGCAACACAGGTTCTCCTGACAACTCAGGTTCTCTAGCACTCTACCCGGGACCAGGGCTCTGGGTCACAGCCTCTCCTCTCTCTTGATTCTAGTTTCTCATCAGGCTGTACTTTTTCAACACTTACTTGTCTGTACTTAGGTATTTCAGTTCATTGGCTGCAATAAGAACCTCACATCCCCCTTTGGACTTTATCTTCATATATTACAGAGAATTTATTAGCTCAGTCCCCAACCATGGTTCTCCAAAAGAGTTTTCAGCTTCACTCTTGAAGCAACTTCCCATGCACCTCATTGTAAGTATCAGTTCTGCTTTCCTCACTGACTGTAAAGTCTCTGCGCTGTACTATGTCGATGTCCTCACTCGTCCCTCTCTCTGCGAGGAAGGATGAGTGTCTGTGAGTTTAGTCCAGGCATGGAGAGAGTTAATCTCTGTCTCTCTCTCTCCCCGGCAGTGTGAGGATCACGTGCTCTTTGCCGGGCTGTTTGAACAGGCCCGAGCTGGATGGAGTCCTGGCCCGGAGCAGGGGCCTGGCTCTCTCTCTCTCTCGTGTAGCTGGCACACTGGCTGAGCTGTATCTGCTGAGGATTCCAGCCGTTCCTCCCCCATGCCCGGCTGCAGCAGCACAGCCGCTCCAAACTTCCCTTCCCCTCCCCTCCGTTGGAAGGAAGGGGGGGGGGGGGTCTGGGGCCTTACCAGCGAGAGAAGCAGGAGCTGCTCCTCTCTACACAGCAGCAGCAGGTTCAAAGAAAGAGAGCTTCAGAGAGTCTCTGCTTGTATATGGTTTTTTTCCTCGAAGGCGGATCAACTTCTTAATTGGTTTACCTACCTATCAATCCTGAAAACTACCTGATTATTGGCTCTCTCTCGCAGGAAGGAAGTTGTATTCCTTCCTGCAGCACAGACCTCTTCCTAGATTTTGACCCCTCTGGCCTAACCCAGGACAGACGGGAATTCACAGACATTCACAGGGGCTCCAGACTGCCATCCCAGGAGCCCCCAGAGTGACAAAGAGCCAGGATGCAACACACACTAGCAGGAGCTCCATGCAGACACCCCATGAATCCACAGACTGCCAAAGAGCCGGCATGTCACACACACTCACAGGTGCTCAAGAGATGAATCCCAGGAGTGCCCAGGCTCCCAAAGAGCCACGATGTCACAGACACTCACAGCGGCTCCATGGTGAAATCCCAGGAGTCCCCAAGCTTCCAAAAACCTGCCATGCCACAGAAACTCACATGGGCTCCATAGCCACAGCCCATGTGATCCCTGCCTGCCTAAGAGCCCAGATGTCACAGACTTTCACGCGGCTTCCATGCTGATACCCCAGCAGTCCCCAGATTTCCAAGGAGCTAAGATGTCACAGAAATTCCAAGGGATTCCATGGTGACATCCCCGGACTTTCCAGGCAGCCAAAGAGCCAGGACCTCACAGACACTACAAGGCTTCAACGGCCTTATGCCCGCAATCCCCACAAGTCCAAAGAGCAGGGATGTCAAAGACACTCACAGGGCCTCCATGGGGACATCGCAGGAGTCCCCAGGCTGCCAAAGAGACAGCATGTCACAGTTACCCAAGGGGCCCCATGCGGACATCCCTGCCTTACCCTGTCTTCCAGAGAGCAGGGATGTCACAGACACTCACAGCTGCTCCATCGAGTCATGCCAGCAGTGCCCAGGCTGCCAAAGAGCCGGCATGTCACCGACACTCACAGGGGATCCATGCAGACATGCCAGCTATGCCCAGACTCCTCAACAGCTGGGACATCACACACATTCACAGGGGCTGCAGAGTGACATCCCAGGAGCCCCAGAGTGCCAAAGAGCCAGGATGTCACAGACAATGCCAGCAGCTCCACGGAGACATCCCTCGAATCCACTGGCTGCCAAAGCACCGGCATGTCACAGACACTCAGAGGGGCTACAGACTGACATCCCACAAGTCCACAGGCTCTCAAACAGCCATGATGTCACTGACACTCACAGGGGCTCCATCGGGACTTCCCTGCTGTCCCCAGTCACCCAAAGAGCCGGGATGTCACAAACATTTACAGCTGATCAATGGCGACATCCCAGGAGACCCCGGGCTTCCAAGCAACTGGGATATCACAGACACTCACAACAGTTCCATGGCGACTTCCCAGGAGACCCGAGGCTGACAAAGAGCCAGCATGTCACAGACACTCACACGGGTTCCATGGGGACATCCCGGGAATCCGCAGAGTGCCAAACACCAGAGATGCCACACACACTCACAGGGGCTCCATGGGGACATCCCAGGGGTCCCCAAGCTGCCAAAGAGCCGGCATGTCACACACACTCACAGGGCATCCATGCACACATCCCAGGTGTCCCCAAGCTGCCACAGAGCTGGCATGTCACACACACTCACAGGGCATCCATGCACACATCCCACGTATCCCCAGGCTCCCCAAGAGATGGGAAATCACAGACATTCACAGGGGCTCCAGACTGCCATCCCAGGAGCCCCCAGAGCACAAAAGAGCCAGGATGCAACACACACTAGCAGGAGCTCCATGCAGACACCCCATGAATCCACAGACTGCCAAAGAGCCGGCATGTCACACACACTCACAGGTGCTCAAGAGTGACATCCCAGGAGTGTCCAGGCTCCCAAAGAGCCACGATGTCACAGACACTCACAGCGGCTCCATGGTGAAATCCCAGGAGTCCCCAAGCTTCCAAAAACCTGCCATGCCACAGAAACTCACATGGGCTCCATAGCCACAGCCCATGTGATCCCTGCCTGCCTAAGAGCCCAGATGTCACAGACTTTCAAGCGGCTTCCATGCTGATACCCCAGCAGTCCCCAGATTTCCAAGGAGCTAAGATGTCACAGAAATTCCAAGGGATTCCATGGTGACATCCCCGGACTTTCCAGGCAGCCAAAGAGCCAGGAACTCACAGACACTACAAGGCTTCAACGGCCTTATGCCCGCAATCCCCACAAGGCCAAAGAGCACGGATGTCAAAGACACTCACAGGGCCTCCATGGGGACATCGCAGGAGTCCCCAGGCTGACAAAGAGACAGCATGGCACAGTTACCCAAAGGGACCCCATGCGGACATCCCTGCGTTACCCTGTCTTCCAAAGAGCAGGGATGTCACAGACACTCACAGCTGCTCCATCTGGTCATGCCAGCAGTGCCCAGGCTGCCAAAGAGCCGGCATGTCACCGACACTCACAGGGGATCCATGCAGACATGCCAGCTATGCCCAGACTCCTCAACAGCTGGGATGTCACAGACATTCACAGGGGCTGCAGAGTGACATCCCAGGAGCCCCCAGAGCGCCAAAGAGCCAGGATGCAACACACACTAGCAGGATCTCCATGCAGACACCCCATGAATCCACAGACTGCCAAAGAGCCGGCATGTCACACACACTCACAGGTGCTCAAGAGTGACATCCCAGGAGTGTCCAGGCTCCCAAAGAGCCACGATGTCACAGACACTCACAGTGGCTCCATGGTGAAATTCCAGGAGCCCTCAAGCTTCCAAAAACCTGCCATGCCACAGAAACTCACATGGGCTCCATAGCCACAGCCCATGTGATCCCCGCCTGCCTAAGAGCCCAGATGTCACAGACTTTCATGCGGCTTCCATGCTGATATCCCCGCAGTCCCCAGATTTCCAAGGAGCTAAGATGTCACAGAAATTCCAAGGGATTCCATGGTGACATCCCCGGACTTTCCAGGCAGCCAAAGAGCCAGGACCTCAGAGACACTCGCAAGGCTTCAACGGCCTTATGCCCGCAATCCCCACAAGGCCAAAGAGCAGGGATGTCAAAGACACTCACAGGGCCTCCATGGGGACATCGCAGGAGTCCCCAGGCTGCCAAAGAGACAGCATGTCACAGTTACCGAAGCGGCCCCATGCGGACATCCCTGCCTTACCCTGTCTTCCACAGAGCAGGGATGTCACAGACATCACAGCTGCTCCATCGGGTCATCCAGCAGTGCTCAGGCTGCCAAAGCCGGCATGTCACCTGACACTCAAAGGGGATCCATGCAGACATGCCAGCTATGCCCAGACTCCTCAACAGCTGGGATGTCACAGACATTCACAGGGGCTGCAGACTGACATCCCAGGAGCCCCCAGAGTGCCAAAGAGCCAGGATGTCACAGACAATGCAGCAGCTCCACGGAGACATCCCTCGATCCACAGGCTGCCAAAGCACCGGCATGTCACAGACATTCACAGGGGCTCCAGACTGACATCCCACAAGTCCACAGGCTCTCAAACAGCCATGATGTCACAGACACTCACAGGGGCTCCATCGGGACTTCCCTGCTGTCCCCAGGCACCCAAAGAGCCGGGATGTCACAAGCATTCAGAGCTGATCAATGGCGACATCCCAGGAGACCCCGGGCTTCCAAGCAACTGGGATATCACAGACACTCACAACAGTCCCATGGCGACTTCCCAGGAGACCCAAGGCTGACAAAGAGCCAGCATGTCACAGACACTCACACGGGTTCCATGGGGACATCCCATGAATCCCCAGAGTGCCAAAAACCAGAGATGCCACACACACTCACAGGGGCTCCATGGGGACATATCCCAGGGATCCCCAAGCTGCCAAAGAGCTGGCATGTCACACACACTCACAGGGCATCCATGCACACATCCCACGTATCCCCAGTCTCCCCAGGAGACGGGAAGTCACAGACATTCACAGGGGCTCCAAACTGCCATCCCAGGAGCCCCCAGAGCACCAAAGAGCCAGGATGCAACACACACTAGCAAGAGCTCCATGCAGAAACCCCATGAATCCATAGACTGCCAAAGAGCCGGCATGTCACACACACTCACAGGTGCTCAAGAGTGACATCCCAGGAGTGCCCAGGCTCCCAAAGAGCCACGATGTCACAGACACTCACATCAGCTCCATGGTGAAATCCCAGGAGTCCCCAAGCTTCCAAAAACCTGCCATGCCACAGAAACTCACATGGGCTCCATAGCCACAGCCCATGTGATCCCCGCCTGCCTAAGAGCCCAGATGTCACAGACTTTCATGCGGCTTCCATGCTGATATCCCCGCAGTCCCCAGAATTCCAAGGAGCTAAGATGTCACAGAAATTCCAAGGGATTCCATGGTGACATCCCCGGACTTTCCAGGCAGCCAAAGAGCCAGGACCTCACAGACACTTGTAAGGCTTCAACGGCCTTATGCCCGCAATCCCCACAAGGCCAAAGAGGAGGGATGTCAAAGACACTCACAGGGCCTCCATGGGGACATCGCAGGAGTCCCCAGGCTGCCAAAGAGACAGCATGTCACAGTTACCCCAAGGGGCCCCATGCGGACATCCCTGCCCTTACCCTGTCTTCCAAGAGCAGGATGTTCACAACACTCACAGCTGCTCCATCGGTCATGCCAGCAGTGGCCCAGGCTGCCAAAGAGCCGGCATGTCACCGACATCAACATGATCCATCACATGCCAGCTATGCCCAGACTCCTCAACAGCTGGATGACACAGACATTCACAGGGCTGCAGACGACATCCGGTAGCCCCAGTTGCAAAGAGCCAGCAGTCACAGACGAATGCAGCAGCCCATGAGACATCCCTCGAATCTCAGCTCGCTAGCCAAGCACCGGCATGTCACAACACTCACAGGGGCTCCAGACTACATCCCATGAGTCCACAGGCTCTTCAAAACAGCCACGATGTCACAGACACTCACAGGGGCTCCATCGGGACTTCCCTGCTGTCCCCAGTCACCCAAAGAGCCGGGATGTCACAAACATTCACAGCTGATCAATGGCGACATCCCAGGAGAACCCGGGATTCCAAGCAACTGGGATATCACAGACACTCACAACAGTTCCATGGCGACTTCTCAGGAGACCCGAGGCTGACAAAGAGCCAGCATGTCACAGACACTCACACGGGTTCCATGGGGACATCCCGGGAATCCCCAGAGTGCCAAACACCAGAGATTCCACACACACTCACAGGGTATCCATGCACACATCCCAGGTGTCCCCAAGCTGCCAAAGAGCTGGCATGTCACACACATTCACAGGGCATCTATGCACACATCCCAGGTGTCCCCAGGCTCCCCAAGAGACGGGAAGTCACAGACATTCACAGGGGCTCCAGACTGCCATCCCAGGAGCCCCCAGAGCACCAAAGAGCCAGGATGCAACACACACTAGCAGGAGCTCCATGCAGACAACCCATGAATCCACAGACTGCCAAAGAGCCGGCATGTCACACACACTCACAGGTGCTCAAGAGTGACATCCCAGGAGTGCCCAGGCTCCCAAAGAGCCACGATGTCACAGACACTCACAGTGGCTCCATGGTGAAATCCCAGGAGTCCTCAAGCTTCCAAAAACCTGCCATGCCACAGAAACTCACATGGGCTCCATAGCCACAGCCCATGTGATCCCCGCCTGCCTAAGAGCCCAGATGTCACAGACTTTCACGCGGCTTCCATGCTGATATCCCCGCAGTCCCCAGAATTCCAAGGAGCTAAGATGTCACAGAAATTCCAAGGGATTCCATGGTGACATCCCCGGACTTTCCAGGCAGCCAAAGAGCCAGGACCTCACAGACACTCGCAAGGCTTCAACGGCCTTATGCCTGCAATCCCCACAAGGGCCAAAAGAGCATCGGACAAGCACTCACAGGGCTCCATGGGGGACATCAGGAGTCCCTAGGCTAAAGAGACAGCATGTCACAGTTACCTAAGGCCCCATGCGGACATCCCTGCCTTACCCTGTCGTCCAAAAAGCAGGGATGTCACAGACACTCCCAGGGGCTCCATCTGGTCATGCCAGCAGTGCCCAGGCTGCCAAAGAGCCGGCATGTGACCGACACTCACAGGGGATCCATGCAGACATGCCAGCTATGCCCAGACTCCTCAACAGCTGGGATGTCACAGACATTCACAGGGGCTGCAGAGTGACATCCAAGGAGCCCCCAAAGTGCCAAAGAGCCAGGATGTCACAGACAATGCCAGCAGCTCCATGGAGACATCCCTCGAATCCACAGGCTGCCAAAGCCCCGGCATGTCACAGACACTCACAGGGGCTCCAGACTGACATCCCACAAGTCCACAGGCTCTCAAACAGCCACGATGTCACAGACAGTCACAGGGGCTCCATTGGGACTTCCCTGCTGTCCCCAGTCACCCAAAGAGCCGGGATGTCACAAACATTCACAGCTGATCAATGGCGACATCCCAGGAGACCCCGGGATTCCAAGCAACTGGGATATCACAGACACTCACAACAGTTCCATGGCGACTTCCCAGGAGACCCAAGGCTGACAGCACAGCATGTCGCTAGGACACTCACACGGGTCTCCATGGGACATCCCCGGGACCCCTCAGAGTGCCAAACACCAGAGATGCTACACACACTCACAAGTGGTTCCATGCACACATCCCAGGTGTCCCTAAGCTGCCAGAGCTGGCATGTCACATTACACGACAGGGGATCCATGCACACATACCACCTATCCCTAGGTTCTAAGAGACGGGAAGTCATGACATTCATAGGGGGCTCCAGACTGCCATCCTAGGAGCCCCCAGGAGACCAAAGAGCTAGGATGCAACACACATTGCAGCAGGAGCTCCATGCAGACACCCCATGAATCCACAGACTGCCAAAGAGCCGGCATGTCACACACACTCACAGGTGCTCAAGAGTGACATCCCAGGAGTGTCCAGGCTCCCAAAGAGCCATGATGTCACAGACACTCACAGCGGCTCCATGGTGAAATTCCAGGAGTCCCCAAGCTTCCAAAAACCTGCCATGTCACAGAAACTCACATGGGCTCCATAGCCACATCCCATGTGATCCCTGCCTGCCTAAGAGCCCAGATGTCACAGACTTTCACGCGGCTTCCATGCTGATATCCCAGCAGTCCCCAGATTTCCAAGGAGCTAAGATGTCACAGAAATTACAAGGGATTCCATGGTGACATCCCCGGACTTTCCAGGCAGCCAAAGAGCCAGGACCTCACAGACACTACAAGGCTTCAACGGCCTTATGCCCGCAATCCCCACAAGGCCAAAGAGCAGGGATGTCAAAGACACTCACAGGGCCTCCATGGGGACATCGCAGGAGTCCCCAGCTGCCAAAGAGACAGCATGGCACAGTTACCCAAAGGGGCCCCACGCGGACATCCCTGCCTTACCCTGTCTTCCAGAGAGCAGGGATGTCACAGACACTCCCAGGTGCTCCATCTGGTCATGCCAGCAGTGCCCAGGCTGCCAAAGAGCCGGCATGTCACCGACACTCACAGGGGATCCATGCAGACATGCCAGCTATGCCCAGACTCCTCAACAGCTGGGATGTCACAGACATTCACAGGGGCTGCAGACTGACATCCCAGGAGCCCCCAGAGTGCCAAAGAGCCAGGATGTCACAGACACTGCCAGCAGCTCCATGTAAGACATCCCCTAATCCACAGGTTGCCACAAGCAACTGCATGTCACAGACAATCACAGGGGCTCCAGACTGACATCCCACAAGTCCACAGGCTCTCAAACAGCCACGATGTCACAGACACTCACAGGGGCTCCATCGGGACTTCCCTGCTGTCCCCAGGCACCCAAAGAGCCGGGATGTCACAAACATTCACAGCTGATCAATGGTGACATCCCAGGAGACCCCTGGCTTCCAAGCAACTGGGATATCACAGACACTCACAACAGTTCCATGGCGACTTCCCAGGAGACCCGAGGCTGACAAAGAGCCAGCATGCTCACAGACACTCACACGCTGCCCATGGGGAGACATCCCTGAATCCCCAGAGGCCAAACACCAGAGATGCCACACCCACAGGGCCCATGCACATCCTAGGGTCCCCAAGCTGCCAAAGAGCCGGCATACCACAGGGCATCCATGCACACATCCTGACTCCATCCCTAGGCTCCCAAGAGACGGGAAGTCACAGGACATTCATAGGGCTCTAGACTGCCTCTCCCAGGGAGCTCCCCAGAGTGCATTGCAAGAGCCAGATGCAACACACACTAGCAGTGAGCCCATGTAGACACCCCATGAATCACAGACTGCCAAAGAGTCGGCATGTCACACACACTCACAGGTGCCCAAGGAGTGACATGCCAGGAGTGTCCAGGCTCCCAAAGAGCCAGGATGTCACAGACATTCACAGCAGCACCATGCAGATATCCAAGGTGTTCTCAGGCTCTCTAAGAGCTGCCATGTCGCAGACACTCACAGCGGCTCCATGGTGAAATCCCAGGAGTCCCCAAGCTTCCAAAAACCTGCCATGCCACAGAAACTCACATGGGCTCCATAGCCACATCCCATGTGATCCCTGCCTGCCAAAGAGCCCAGATGTCACAGACTTTCACGGGGCTTCCATGCTGATACCCCAGCAGTCCCCAGATTTCCAAGGAGCTAAGACGTCAAAGAAATTCCAAGGGATTCCATGGTGACATCCCCGGACTTTCCAGGCAGCCAAAGAGCCAGGACCTCACAGACACTGCAAGGCTTCAACGGCCTTATGCCCGCAATCCCCACAAGGCCAAAGAGCAGGGATGTCAAAGACACTCACAGGGCCTCCATGGGGACATCGCAGGAGTCCCCAGGCTGCCAAAGAGACAGTATGTCACAGTTACCCAAAGAGGCCCCATGCGCACATCCCTGCCTTACCCTGTCTTCCAAAGAGCAGGGATGTCACAGACACTCACAGCTGCTCCATCGGGTCATCCCAGCAGTGCCCAGGCTGCCAAAGAGCCAGCATGTCACCGACACTCAGAGGGGATCCATGCAGACATGCCAGCTATGCTCAGACTCCTCAACAGCTGGGATGACACAGACATTCACAGGGGCTGCAGAGTGACATCCCAGGAGCCCCCAGAGTGCCAAAGAGCCAGGATGTCACAGACAATGCCAACAGCTCCACGGAGACATCCCTCGAATCCACTGGCTGCCAAAGCACTGGCATGTCACAGACACTCACAGGGGCTCCAGGACTGACATCCCACAAGTCCCAATAGGCTCTCAAACAGCCAATGACAAGCCCAGACTCACAGGGCTTCTCCACTGGACTTCCCTAGTTTGTCTCAGCCCACCCAAAGAGCTTCTGGGATGTCAGCAAACATTCATGAGCTGATCACTGCTACATCCCAGGGAGACCCTGGCTTCAAGTAACTACTGGGATATCAGACACTCACAAATAGTCTCCATGGCTTAATTTTATGTGAGACCGAGAGCTGACAAAGAGCCAGCATGCTCAGACACTCATTATCGGTCTATGCTGGGACATCCTGGGAATCCCCAGAGTGCCAAACACTAGAGATGCCACATACACTCATAGGGCTCCATGCACACATCCCAGGGGTCCCTATAAGCTGCCAAAGAGCTGGCATGTCACACACACTCACAGGGCATCCATGCACACATGCCACCTATCCCCAGGCTCCCCAAGAGACGGGAAGTCACAGACATTGACAGGGGCTCCAGACTGCCATCCCAGGAGCCCCCAGAGCACCAAAGAGCCAGGATGTAACACACACTAGCAGGAGCTCCATGCAGACACCCATGAATCCACAGACTGCCAAAGAGCCTGCATGTCACACACACTCACAGGTGCTCAAGAGTGACATCCCAGGAGTGTCCAGGCTCCCAAAGAGCCACGATGTCACAGACACTCACAGCAGCACCATGCAGACATCCAAGGTGTTCTCAGGCTCTCTAAGAGCTGCGATGTCACAGACACTCACAGCTGCTCCATGGTGAAATCCCAGGAGTCCCCAAGCTTCCAAAAACCTGCCATGCCACAGAAACTCACATGGGCTCCATAGCCACAGCCCATGGGATCCCTGCCTGCCTAAGAGCCCAGATGTCACAGACTTTCACGCTGCTTCCATGCTGATACCCCAGCAGTCCCCAGATTTCCAAGGAGCTAAGATGTCACAGAAATTCCAAGGGATTCCATGGTGACATCCCCGGACGTTCCAGGCAGCCAAAGAGCCAGGACCTCACAGACACTACAAGGCTTCAACGGCCTTATGCCCGCAATCCCCACAAGGCCAAAGAGGAGGGATGTCAAAGACACTCACAGGGCCTCCAAGGGGACATCGCAGGAGTCCCCAGGCTGCCAAAGAGACAGCATGGCACAGTTACCCAAAGGGGCCCCATGCGGACATCCCTGCCTTACCCTGTCTTCCAAAAAGCAGGGATGTCATAGACACTCACAGCTGCTCCATCGGGTCATGCCGGCAGTGCCCAGGCTGCCAAAGAGCCGGCATGTCACCGACACTCACAGGGGATCCATGCAGACATGCCAGCTATGCCCAGACTCCTCAACAGCTGGGATGATACAGACATTCACAGGGGCTGCAGAGTGACATCCCAGGAGCCCCCAGAGTGCCAAAGAGCCAGCATGTCACAGACAGTGCCAGCAGCTCCATGGAGACATCCCTCGAATCCACAGGCTGCCAAAGCACCGACATGTCACAGACACTCACAGGGGCTCCAGACTGACATCCCACGAGTCCACAGGCTCTCAAACAGCCACGATGTCACAGACACTCACAGGGGCTCCATCGGGACTTCCCTGCTGTCCCCAGGCACCCAAAGAGCTGGGATGTCACAAACATTTACAGCTGATCAATGGCGACATCCCAGGAGACCCCGGGCTTCCAAGTAACTGGGATATCACAGACACTCACAACAGTTCCATGGCGACTTCCCAGGAGACCCAAGGCTGACAAAGAGCCAGCATGTCACAGACACTCACACGCGTTCCATGGGGACATCCCGGGAATCCCCAGAGTGCAAAACACCAGAGATGCCACACACACTCATAGGGGCTCCATGCACACATCCCAGGGATCCCCAAGCTGCCACAGAGCTGGCATGTCACACACACTCACAGGGCATCCATGCACACATCCCATGTATCCCCAGGCTCCCCAAGAGACGGGAAGTCACAGACATTCACAGGGGCACCAGACTGCCATCCCAGGAGCCCCCAGAGTGACAAAGAGCCAGGATGCAACACACACTAGCAGGAGCTCCATGCAGAAACCCCATGAATCCACAGACTGCCAAAGAGCCGGCATGTCACACACACTCACAGGTGCTCAAGAGTGACATCCCAGGAGTGTCCAGGCTCCCAAAGAGCTGCGATGTCACAGACACTCACAGCGGCTCCATGGTGAAATCCCAGGAGTCCCCAAGCTTCCAAAAACCTGCCATGCCACAGAAAATCACATGGGCTCCATAGCCACAGCCCATGTGATCCCTGCCTGCCTAAGAGCCCAGATGTCACAGACTTTCACGCGGCTTCCATGCTGATACCCCAGCAGTCCCCAGATTTCCAAGGAGCTAAGACGTCAAAGAAATTCCAAGGGATTCCATGGTGACATCCCAGGACTTTCCAGGCAGCCAAAGAGCCAGGACCTCACAGACACTCGCAAGGCTTCTGTCGCAGTAGAGACGGACACACGACACGCGAGTAGTCCAAGGACAAAGAAGAAGTAGTAGTTTATTCGTCTATGCTGACATCTTTATACCCTTTTTCCCAGCTACTGTGATATGCTACTATTGGCTGCGTGACAAACAACACCATGGCTGTCTACATAACAAGAACTTTTCCCAGCACATCTTAACAAGCTACACAAGCAGTTAACTATACACTATAAGTCCTCCACCACATTCTTGATGCTTTTCTGCAAGGCCATCTCTGGGTGCAAAACATCCTCTCTGGTTATCTTCTTGGCTGTCCCCCACTGTGGCTGCAGGTGTTCATACTATTGTTTTCTCACAGGGCTTTCTCACGGGTAAATTCTGATCGCTTTCAAGTCCATGTCCGAGAGGCTTTCAGGCCTGCTGTTAGCCTCATCCATCCCCACAAGTCCCCCTTTTTGTTTTACTACCACAAAGGCAGTGTTTATTGATCTCTGCAGGGCCCTTTGCAGAAAAGACAACAAACACGGTACCAATAGTAAGAACAAAAGTACAACAAGCAAGATGACACTTCTCATTTTCAACAGATCTTTGAGCCATCCTGTGATGCCGCAGCCACTAAACCATGTATCAAACCCACTAACAGTCTTTCTCAACTTTTGCACTCCATACTGCAGCTCTTGAATATTTGCAAAGATAGACTTTGAATTGTCTGACAAATTCATACAGTACAGTCCTTCGAAATCCTCACAACCATGCCCATGTGCTAAAAGCAAAAAATCAACGGCTGCACGATTTTGTAAGGTAGCATGCCTTACTGAGCGAA
>JAVTVJ010001906.1:0-11628 GCA_034509425.1 Eopsaltria australis | reverse complement strand
AAATTGACCAAAATTTGGCCGAAAAATGAGCCAAAAATTCCCCCAACAAATGACCCATAAATAGGCCTAAAATAGCCGCAAAAAATGACCCAAAAATGACCCAGAAATGGCCCCAAATATCACTCCAAATATAACCCCTAAAAAGCCCCAAAAATCACCCAAAAATGCCCAAAAATGGCCCCGAAACTGACAAAATAATGACCCCAAAAGCCCCAAGAATCACCCAAAAAAAGACCAAATATGGCCCCAAAACTGACCAAAAAATGGCCCAAAGCAATAAACCAAAAATGACCCAACAGTGTCCCAAAAAATGACCCAACAATAGACCCAAAATGACCCAAAAAATGACCCAAACCAAATGGTTCCAAAATTGGAAGGCAACAAAATCGACCCATAATCTGGCCCTTTAAATCTAACTCCCCCAAGCATTAGCCCCATAAATGACCCCAAAATAGGCCCAAAGAAGTCCCAAAAAATGACCCAAAATGATCCCAAAATAGCACCATAAATGGCCCCAAAAATGGCACACAAAATCCTGACCCAAATGATCGGCCCAAAATGGCCCAGAAAATGACCCAGAAATGGCCCCAAAATATGCCCAAAAGTGGCTTAAAAATGACCCAAAAATAGCCCCAAAATGGCCCAAAAAATAGCCCCAAAAATGACTCAAAATTGGCCGTAAAATGAGCCAAAAATTCCCCCTTTAAATGACCCAAAAATAGGCCCAAAACAGCCCCAAAAAATGACCCAAATATGACCCAAAAATGGCCCAAAAATCGCCCCCAAAATCACCCCAAAAACTGACACAAATATCAGCCTAAAATGGCCCGGAAAATGCCCCAAAAATGACCTGAAATTGGCCATAAAATGAGCCAAAAATTCCCCCTATAAATGACCCAAGAATAGGCCTAAAACAGCCCCAAAAAATGGACCCAAACACAAAAACTGGCCCGAAAAAAACGGCCCCAAAAATAACCCCCAAAAACGACCCAAAACTGCACTCAAAAGTGACTTTAAAAAAGACCCAAAAAAATAGCCACAAACGGCCCCAAAATCATCTCTAAAAAACGACCCAAAATTGGCTGTAAAGCTCAGAGATTCCCCTATAAATGACAGGGAAGGCTTCCAAAAATTACCCCCAAAATTACCCGTAAATTACCTAAAGTTGCCCAGAATTCGCCCGAAAAATAACACAAAAATTGACCCAAATATGGGCACAAAATGGCCTCGAAAACGACCCAGAAATGGCCCCGAAAATAGACCCAAAAATGACCCCAAAATAGCCCCAAAAATAGCCCCAAAAATGACCCCAAAATTTGCCGTAAAACAACCCAGAACTTCCCCTTATAAATCACTAAAAAGTTGAACAAAAATAGTCCCAAAAATGGCCCAATAATGACCCAAAAATGGCCAAAATTTGCTCCAAAATAGACACAAAAATTGACCCAAATATGGGCCCCAAATAGCCCAGAAAATGACTCAGAAACGCCCCAAGAATGACCCAAAAATGGCCCCACAAATGACCCAAAAATGACCCCAAAATTGCCCCATATATTACTCAAAAATGGCACAAAAATAATCCAAAAATGACCCAAAAATGACCCAAAAATAGACCCAAAAATTACCCAAAATTGGCCCAAAAAATAGCCTCAAAATGACCTTAAAATGGCCCCAAATATGACCCAAAATTGGCCCTAAAATAATCCAAAATTTCCCCTATAAATGACCCACAAAAAGGCCCAAAACAGCCCAAAACTCACCCAAAAATGACCCAAAAATAATTTAAAAATCGCTTAAAAATTACTAAAAAAAGGCCTCGAAAATGACCCAAATATTCCCAAAAAATGACCCCAAAAATGACCCAAAAATACACCCAAAAATGACTCAAATATGGCCCCAAAAAATGACCCAAAACGATGACCCAAATATGGCCCAAAAATGACCAGAAAATAGCTCCAAAAATGACTCAAAAACTGACCCAAATATGAGCCCAAAATGTCCTGGAAAATGACCCAGAATTAGTCCCAAAAATAGCCCCAAAATGGCTTAAAAATAACCCAAAAATAGCCCCAAAAGGACCCCAAAAATAACCCCAAAAGTGACCAAAATTTGGCCGAAAAATGAGCCAAAAATTCCCCCAACAAATGACCCAAAAATAGGCCTAAAATAGCCGCAAAAATGACCCAAAAATGACCCAGAAATGGCCCCAAAATTCACTCCAAATATAACCCCTAAAAAGCCCCAAAAATCACCCAAAAATGCCCAAAAATGGCCCCGAAACTGACAAAATAATGACCCCAAAAAGCCCCAAGTATCACCCAAAAAAAGACCAAATATGGCCCCAAAACTGACCAAAAAATGGCCCAAAGCAATAAACCAAAAATGACCCAACAGTGTCCCAAAAATGACTCAACCATAGACCCAAAAATGACCCAAAAATGACCCAAAAATACCCCAAAATGGCCCCAAAATTGGCAACAAAAATGACCCATAATCTGGCCTTAAATTAACCCTGCTATTAGCCCTATAAATGACCCAAAAATAGGCCCAAAGAAGTCCCAAAAAATGACCCAAAAATGACCCAAAAAATGACCGAAAAATCGCCCCAAAATGGTACAAAACTTGACTTCCAAATATCGGCCCAAAATGGCTCCAGAAAATGACCCAGAAATGGCCCCAAAATAAGCTCCAAAAGTGGCTTAAAATGACCTAAAATAGCCCTAAAATGTGGCCCAAAAAATAGCCCCAAAAATGACTCAAAATTGGCCGTAAAATGAGCCAAAAATTCCCCCTTTAAATGACCCAAAAATGGCCCAAAACAGCCCCAAAAATCACCCCAAAAACTGACACAAATATCAGCCCAAAATGGCCCGAAAAATGGCTCCAAAAATGACCTAAAATTGGCCATAAAATGAGCCAAAAATTCCCCCTATAAATGACCCAAAAATAGGCCCAAAGCAGCCCCAAAAAATGACCCAAAAATGACGCAAAAATTGCCCGAAAATGGCCCCAAAAATAACCCCAAAAATGACCCAAAAATTGCATCAAATGTGATTAAAAAAAGACCCAAGAATAGCCACAAAATGGCCCCAAAATTGGCCCGAAAAATGACCCAAAATTGGCCGTAAAAAAACCTAGAGATTCCCCCTATAAATGACAGGGAAATAAGCCCAAAAATTACCCCAAAATTACCCTAAAATTACCCAAAAGTTGCCCAGAATTCGCCCGAAAAATAACACAAAAATTGACCCAAATATGGGCCCAAAATGGCCTCGAAAACGACCCAGAAATGGCCCCGAAAATAGACCCAAAAATGACCCCAAAATAGCCCCAAAATAGCCCCAAAAATGACCCAAAAATTTGCCGTAAAACAACCCAGAACTTCCCCTTATAAATCACTAAAAAATTGAACAAAAATAGTCCCAAAAATGGCCCAATAATGACCCAAAAATGGCCAAAATATGCTCCAAAAATGACACAAAAATTGACCCAAATATGGGCCCCAAATAGCCCAGAAAATGACTCAGAAATGCCCCCAAGAATGACCCAAAAATGGCCCCACAAATGACCCAAAAATGACCCCAAAATTGCCCCATATATTACTCAAAAATGGCACAAAAATAATCCAAAAATGACCCAAAAATGACCCAAAAATAGACCCAAAATTTACCCAAAATTGGCCCAAAAAATAGCCCCAAAATGACCTTAAAATGGCCCCAAATATGACCCAAAATTGGCCCTAAAATAATCCAAAATTTCCCCTATAAATGACCCACAAAAAGGCCCAAAACAGCCCAAAACTCACCCAAAAATGACCCAAAAATAATTAAAAAATCGCTTAAAAATTACTAAAAAATGGCCTCGAAAATGACCCAAATATTCCCAAAAAATGACCCCAAAAATGACCCCAAAATACACCCAAAAATGACTCAAAAATGGCCCCAAAAAATGACCAAAAACAATGACCCAAATATGGCCCAAAAATGACCAGAAAATGGCCCCAAAAATGACCTAAAATTGGCCCATAAAATGAGCCAAAAATGTCCTGGAAAATGACCCAGAATTAGTCCCAAAATAATAAATACCCCAAAATGGCTGCAAAATAACCCAAAAATAGCCCCAAAATGACCCCAAAAATAACCCCCAAATTGACCAAAATTTGGCCGAAAAATGAGCCAAAAATTCCCCCAACAAATGACCCAAAAATAGGCCTAAAATAGCCGCAAAAAATGACCCAAAATGACCCAGAAATGGCCCCAAAAATCACTCCAAATAAAACCCCTAAAAAGCCCCAGAAATCACCCAAAAATGCCAAAAAATGGCCCCGAAACTGACAAAATAATGACCCCAAAAAGCCCCAAGAATCACCCAGAAAAAGACCAAATATGGCCCCAAAACTGACCAAAAAATGGCCCAAAGCAATAAACCAAAAATGACCCAACAGTGTCCCAAAAATGACTCAACAATAGACCCAAAAATGACCCAAAAATGACCCAACAATACCCCAAAATGGCCCCAAAATTGGCAACAAAAATGACCCATAATCTGGCCTTAAATTAACCCCGCTATTAGCCCTATAAATGACCCAAAAATAGGCCCAAAGAAGTCCCAAAAAATGACCCAAAAATGACGCAAAAAATGACCGAAAAATCGCCCCAAAAATGGCACAAAACTTGACTCAAATATCGGCCCAAAATGGCCCAGAAAATGACCCAGAAATGGCCCCAAAAATATGCCCAAAAGTGGCTTAAAAATGACCCAAAAATAGCCCCAAAATGGCCCAAAAAATAGCCCCAAAAATGACTCAAAATTGGCCGTAAAATGGGCCAAAAATTCCCCCTTTAAATGACCCAAAAATAGGCCCAAAACAGCCCCAAAAAATGACCCAAATATGACCCAAAAATGGCCCAAAAATCGCCCCAAAAATCACCCCAAAAACTGACCCAAATATCAGCCTAAATTGGCCCGGAAAATGGCCCCAAAAATGACCTAAAATTACTACAAATGAGCCAAAAAATTCCCCTATAAATGACCCAAAAAAATAGGCCCAAAGCAGCCCCTGCAAAAATGACCCAAAATTGACGCAAAAATTGCCCTAAAATGGCCCCAAAAATAACCCCAAAAATGACCCAAAAATTGCATCAAAAGTGATTAAAAAAAGACCCAAAAATAGCCACAAAATGGCCCCAAAATTGGCCCGAAAAATGACCCAAAATTGGCCATAAAAAAGCCTAGAGATTCCCCCTATAAATGACAGGGAAATAAGCCCAAAAATTACCCCAAAATTACCCAAAAATTACCAAAAAGTTGCCCAGAATTCGCCCGAAAAATAACACAAAAATTGACCCAAATATGGGCCCAAAATGGCCTCGAAACGACCCAGAAATGGCCCCCTGGAAAAATGACCCAAAATGACCCCAAATACCCCAAAAATACCCCAAAATGACCCCAAAATTTGGCTACGCTTTAAAACAACCCAGAACTTCCCCTTATAAATCACTTCAAAAAATTGAACAAAAAATAGTCCCAAAAATGGCCCAATAATGACCCAAAATGGCCAAAATTTGGCTCCAAAAAATGACACAAAAATTGATTCAAAGAGCGGGTCCAAAATAGCCCAGAAAATGACTCAGAAAACGCCCCAAGAATGACCCAAAAATGGCCCCACAAATGACCCAAAATGGCCCCACAAATGACCCAAGAATGACCCAAAAATGGCCCCACAAATGACCCAAAAATGACCCAAAAATAGACCCAAAATGACCTTCAAATGGCCCCAAATATGACCCAAAGTTGGCCGTAAAATAACCCCGAAATTCCTCCTATAATTGACCCAAAAATAGGCCCAAAATGGCCTTAAAATGGCCCCAAAAATGACTCATAATTGGCCGTTAAATAATCCAAAATTTCCCCTATAAATGACCCACAAAAAGGCCCAAACAGCCCAAAACTCACCCAAAAATGACCCAAAAATAATTAAAAAATCGCTTAAAAATTACTTAAAAATGGCCTCGAAAATGACCCAAATATTCCCAAAAAATGACCCCAAAAATGACCCAAAAATACACCCAAAAATGACTCAAAAATGGCCCCAAAAAATGACCCAAAACAATGACCCAAATATGGCCCAAAAATGACCAGAAAATAGCTCCAAAATTGACTCAAAACTGACCCAAATATGAGCCCGTTAAAATGTCCTGGAAAATGACCCAGAATTAGTCCCAAAAATAGGCCCCAAAATGGCTTATAAAAATAACCCAAAATAGCCCCCCAAAATGACCTCTAAAAATAACCCCAAAATTGGACCAAAATTTGGCTTAAAAATGAGCCGTAAATTCCCCCAACAAATGACCCAAAATAGGGCCTAAAATAGCCGCAAAAATGACCCAAAAATGACCCAGAAATGGCCCCAAAAATCACTCCAAATATAACCCCTAAAAAGCCCCAAAAATCACCCAAAAATGCCCAAAAATGGCCCCGAAACTGACAAAATAATGACCCCAAAAAGCCCCAAGAATCACCCAGAAAAAGACCAAATATGGCCCCAAAACTGACAAAAAAATGGCCCAAAGCAATAAACCAAAAATGACCCAACAGTGTCCCAAAAATGACTCAACAATAGACCCAAAAATGACCCAAAAATGACCAAAAAATACCCCAAAATGGCCCCAAAATTGGCAACAAAAATGACCCATAATCTGGCCTTAAATTAACCCCGCTATTAGCCCTATAAATGACCCAAAAATAGGCCCAAAGAAGTCCCAAAAAATGACCCAAAAATGACCCAAAAAATGACCCAGAAAATGACCGAAAAATCGCCCCAAAAATGGCACAAAACTTGACCCAAATATCGGCCCAAAATGGCCCAGAAAATGACCCAGAAATGGCCCCAAAAATATGCCCAAAAGTCAGCCCCAAAATCACCCTAAAAACTTACACAAATACGCCTAAAATGGCCTGAAATGGCCCCAAAATGACTCTAAAATTGGCCATAAAATGAGCCGCTAAAAATTCCCCTATAAATGACCCAAAAAATAGCCCAAAGCAGCCCCAAAAAATGACCCAAAAATGACGCAAAATTTGCCCGAAAATGGCCCCAAAAATAACCCCAAAAATGACCCAAAAATTGCATCAAAAGTGATTAAAAAAAGACCCAAAAATAGCCACAAAATGGCCCCAAAAGTGGCCCGAAAAATGACCCAAAATAGGCCGTAAAAAACCCTAGAGATTCCCCCTATAAATGACAGGGAAATAAGCCCAAAATTACCCCAAAATTACCCAAAAATTACCCAAAAGTTGCCCCGAATTCGCCCGAAAAATAACACAAAAATTGACCCAAATATGGGCCCAAAATGGCCTCTAAAACGACCCAGAAATGGCCCCGAAAATAGACCCCAAAATGACCCCAAAATAGCCCCAAAAATAGCCCCAAAAAGTGGGCTTAAAATGACCCAAAAAGGCCCCAGCAAATGGCCCAAAATAGCCCCCAAAATGACTCAAAATTCACGTAAAATGAGCCAAAAAATTTCCCTTTAAATGACCCAAAACGCCCAAAACAGTCTCCCAAAAATGACCCAAATATGACCAAAAAATGGCCCAAAAATCGCCCCAAAAATCACCCCAAAAACTGACACAAATATCAGCCTAAAATGGCCCGGAAAATGGCCCCAAAAATGACCTAAAATTGGCCCATAAAATGAGCCAAAAATTCCCCCTATAAATGACCTAAAAATAGGCCCAAAGCAGCCCCAAAAAATGACCCAAAAATGACGCAAAAATTGCCCGAAAATGGCCCCAAAAATAACCCCAAAAATGACCCAAAAATTGCATCAAAAGTGATTAAAAAAAGACCCAAAAATAGCCACAAAATGGCCCCCAAATTGGCCCGAAAAATGACCCAAAATTGGCCGTAAAAAAACCTAGAGATTCCCCCTATAAATGACAGGGAAATAAGCCCAAAAATTACCCCAAAATTACCCCAAAATTACCCAAAAATTACCCAAAAGTTGCCCAGAATTCGCCCGAAAAATAACACAAAAATTGACCCAAATATGGGCCCAAAATGGCCTCGAAAACGACCCAGAAATGGCCCCGGAAATAGACCCAAAAATGACCCCAAAATAGCCCCAAAAATAGCCCCAAAAATGACCCAAAAATTTGCCGTAAAACAACCCAGAACTTCCCCTTATAAATCACTAAAAAATTGAACAAAAATAGTCCCAAAAATGGCCCAATAATAAATCCAAAAATGGCCAAAATTTGCTCCAAAAATGACACAAAAATTGACCCAAATATGGGCCCCAAATAGCCCAGAAAATGACTCAGAAACGCCCCAAGAATGACCCAAAAATGGCCCCACAAATGACCCAAAAATGACCCAAAAATAGACCCAAAAATGACCCAAAATTGACGCAAAAATAGCCCCAAAATGACCTTAAAATGGCCCCAAATATGACCCAAAGTTGGCCGTAAAATAACCCCGAAATTCCTCCTATAATTGACCCAAAAAATAGGCCCAAAATGGCTCCAAAAATGGCCCCAAAAATGACTCATAATTGGCCGTAAAATAATCCAAAATTTCCCCTATAAATGACCCACAAAAAGGCCCAAAACAGCCCAAAACTCACCCAAAAATGACCCAAAAATAATTAAAAATTCGCTTAAAAATTACTAAAAAATGGCCTCGAAAATGACCCAAATATTCCAAAAAAATGACCCCAAAAATGACCCAAAAATACACCCAAAAATGACTCAAAAATGGCCCCAAAAAATGACCCAAAACAATGACCCAAATATGGCCCAAAAATGACCAGAAAATAGCTCCAAAAATGACTCCAAAACTGACCCAAATATGAGCCCAAAATGTCCTGGAAAATGACCCAGAATTAGTCCCAAAAATAGCCCCAAAATGGCTTAAAAATAACCCAAAAATAGCCCCAAAATGACCCCAAAAATAATCCCAAAATTGACCAAAATTTGGCCGAAAAATGAGCCAAAAATTCCCCCAACAAATGACCCATAAATAGGCCTAAAATAGCCGCAAAAAATGACCCAAAAATGACCCAGAAATGGCCCCAAAAATCACTCCAAATATAACCCCTAAAAAGCCCCAAAAATCACCCAAAAATGCCCAAAATGGCCCCTCTGAAACTGACAAAATAAGGACCCCAAAAGCCCCGCAGAATCACCCAAAAAGACCAAATATGGCCCCCAAACTGACCAAAAATGGGCCCAAAGCAATAAACCAAAAATGACCCAACAGTGTCCCAAAATTGACTCAACAATAGACACAAAAATGACCCAAAAATGACCCAAAAATACCCCAAAATGGCCCCAAAATTGGCAACAAAAATGACCCATAATCTGGCCTTAAATTAACCCCGCTATTAGCCCTATAAATGACCCAAAAATAGGCCCAAAGAAGTCCCAAAAAATGACCCAAAATGACCCAAAAAATGACCGAAAATCGCCCCAAAAATGGCACAAAACTTGACCCAAATATCGGCCCAAAATGGCCCAGAAAATGACCCAGAAATGGCCCCAAAAATATGCCCAAAAGTGGCTTTAAAATGACCCAAAAATAGCCCCAAAATGGCCCAAAAAATAGCCCCAAAAATGACTCAAAATTGGCCGTAAAATGAGCCAAAAATTCCCCCTTTAAATGACCCAAAAATAGGCCCAAAACAGCCCCAAAAAATGACCCAAATATGACCCAAAAATGGCCCAAAAATCGCCCCAAAAATCACCCCAAAAACTGACACAAATATCCGCCTAAAATGGCCCGGAAAATGGCCCCAAAAATGACCTAAAATTGGCCCATAAAATGAGCCAAAAATTCCCCCTATAAATGACCCAAAAATAGGCCCAAATCAGCCCCAAAAAATGACCCAAAAATGACGCAAAAATTGCCCGAAAATGGCCCCAAAAATAACCCCAAAAATGACCCAAAAATTGCATCAAAAGTGATTAAAAAAGACCCAAAAATAGCCACAAAATGGCCCCAAAATTGGCCCGAAAAATGACCCAAAATTGGCCGTAAAAAAGCCTAGAGATTCCCCCTATAAATGACAGGGAAATAAGCCCAAAAATTACCCCAAAATTACCCAAAAATTACCCAAAAGTTGCCCAGAATTCGCCCGAAAAATAACACAAAAATTGACCCAAATATGGACCCAAAATGGCCTCGAAAACGACCCAGAAATGGCCCCGAAAATAGACCCCAAAATGACCCCAAAATAGCCCCAAAAATAGCCCCAAAAATGACCCAAAAATTTGCCGTAAAACAACCCAGAACTTCCCCTAATAAATCACTAAAAAATTGAACAAAAATAGTCCCAAAAATGGCCCAATAATGACCCAAAAATGGCCAAAATTTGCTCCAAAAATGACACAAAAATTGACCCAAATATGGGCCCCAAATAGCCCAGAAAATGACTCAGAAATGCCCCCAAGAATGACCCAAAATTGGCCCCACAAATGACCCAAAAATGACCCCAAAATTGCCTCATATATTACTCAAAAATGGCACAAAAATAATCCAAAAATGACCCAAAAATGACCCAAAAATAGACCCAAAAATTACCCAAAATTGACCCAAAAAAGCCCCAAAATGACCTTAAAATGGCCCCAAATATGACCCAAAATTGGCCCTAAAAAAATCCAAAATTTCCCCTATAAATGACCCACAAAAAGGCCCAAAACAGCCCAAAACTCACCCAAAAATGACCAAAAAATAATTTTAAAATCGCTTAAAAATTACTAAAAAATGGCCTCGAAAATGACCCAAATATTCCCAAAAAATGACCCCAAAAATGACCCAAAAATCTTAAAATGACTCCAAAATGGCCCCAAAATGAGACTCCAAAACAATGACCCAACATGGCCCAAAAATGACCCTTTCAGAAAAATAGCTCCAAAATGACCCAAAACTGACCCAAATATGAGCCCAAATGTCCTGAAAATGACCCAGAATTATCCTAAAAAATAGCCCCAAAATGGCTTAAAATAACCCAAAATAGCCCCAAAATGACCCCAAAAATAACCTCAAAAGTGACCTCAAAATTTGGCCGAAAATGAGCCAAAAATTCCCCCAACAAATGACCCAAAAATAGGCCTAAAATAGCCGCAAAAAATGACCCAAAAATGACCCAGAAATGGCCCCAAAAATCACTCCAAATATAACCCCTAAAAAGACCCAGAAATCACCCAAAAAATGCCCAAAAATGGCCCCGAAACTGACAAAATAATGACCCCCAAAAGCCCCAAGAATCACCCAAAAAAAGACCAAATATGGCCCCAAAACTGACCAAAAAATGGCCCAAAGCAATAAACCAAAAATGACCCAACAGTGTCCCAAAAATGACTCAACAATAGACCCAAAAATGACCCAAAAATGACCCAAAATACCCCAAAATGGCCCCAAAATTGGCAACAAAAATGACCCATAATCTGGCCTTAAATTAACCCCGCTATTAGCCCTATAAATGACCCAAAAATAGGCCCAAAGAAGTCCCAAAAAATGACCCAAAATGACCCAAAAAATGACCGAAAATCGCCCCAAAAATGGCACAAAACTTGACCCAAATATCGGCCCAAAATGGCCCAGAAAATGACCCAGAAATGGCCCCA
>JAVTVJ010001905.1:0-23592 GCA_034509425.1 Eopsaltria australis | reverse complement strand
AGGGCATGGACACGAAAAGCGTCCCTTTTCTCTATGAGAGAGAACTCTGCCCCCCAGTTTCTTGATGTCAGTTTGGAGGATGGTTTTGGCCCTGCAAAGGCGGCCAGGGACCGTGTCGGTGGCACCTTGCGTCTGCGAGGAATCCACCTCTGTGCGGAATTTCAAGATGCGGCAGTCGATTCCCAGACATGGGGCCTTTGAAACTAATGATGGCACTTTTCCATGTGAAAGATAACTTAGGACCCCAGATTCATGATGTCGGTTTGGTGTAGGGTTTTAGCCCTACAAATGCAGCCAGAGTCCTGGTTGATGGCAGCTTGCGTCAGCGAGGAATCTGGATCTCTACGGAATTTCAGGTGGCATCAGAGAGCACAGTGCCTTAGGGCATGGACACAAAAAGCGTCCCTTTTCTCTATGAGAGAGAACTCTGCCCCCCAGTTTCTTGAAGTCAGTTTCGAGGAGGGTTTTGGCCCTGCAAGAGCAGCCAGGGCTCTTTTCAGTGGCAGCCTGGGTCTGCGAGGAGTCTTGATCCGTGCGGAATTTCAGGAGGCAGTTGGGAGCGCAGTGCCTCCAGGGCATGGACACAAAAAGTGTCCCTTTTCTCTGAGAAAGAGAACTCTGCCCCCCACTTTCTTGATGTCAGTTTGGAGGAGGGTTTTGACCCCGCAAGGGCAGCCGGGGTCCTTGTCGGTGGCAGCTTGCGTCTGCAAGGAATCCGGCTCTGTGCGGAATTTCAGGAGGCGGCAGTCGACTCCCAGACATGGGGCCTTCCATACAAACTATGGCGCTTTTCCACGTGAAGGAAACACCAGTCCCCCAGATCAGTGATGCCAGATTTTAGGAGGCATTTACCTCTAAAATTGCAGCCAGAGTTCTGGTTGATGGCAGCTGTGGTTTGGGAAGGATCTTGATCTGTATGCATTTTGTGGGTGGCGTCTCAGGGGAGCGCAGTTGTTTTAGGTATGGGACATTAAAGCTACCCCTTTTCTCTGAGAGAGAGAGAAGTATGCCCCAGTTTCTTTTGATGTCAGCTTGAGAAGGGTTTTGGCTATGCAAGAGAGCAGCGGAAGCTCTTTCCGTAGCAGCTGCTATCTGTAAGGAGTCTTGATCCGCAAGTGGAATTTCAAGAGGCGGTTGGGAGCACAGTGCCTCCAGGGCATGGACACAAAAAGTGTCCCTTTTCTCTGAGAGAGAGAACTCTGCCCCCCACTTTCTTGATGTCAGTTTGGAGGAGGGTTTTGGCCCTGCAAGGGCAGCCGGGGTCCTTGACAGTGGCAGCTTCGGTCTGCGAGGAATCCAGCTCTGTGTGGAATTTGAAGAGGCGGCAGTCCACAGCTGGACATGGGGTCTTCAATAAAACAATGGCACATTACGACGTGAAAGAAAACTCCCCCTCCTCATTTCTCTAATGTCAGTTTGGAGGAGGGTTTTGGCCCTGCAAGGGCGGCCAGGGTCCTTGTCGGTGGCACCTTGCGTCTGCGAGGACTCCACCTCTGTGAATTTCAAGAGGCGGCAGTCGACTCCAAGACATGGGGCCTTTGATAGAAATGATAGCACTTTTCTACGTGAATGAAATCTTAGCCCCCCAGATTCATGATGTCGGTTTGGTCGAGGGTTTTGGCGCTACAAATGCAGCCAGATTCCTGGTTGATGGCAGCTTGCGTCAGCGAGGAATCTGGATCTCTACGGAATTTCAGGTGGCATCAGAGAGCACAGTGCCTCTAGGGCCAGGACATGAAAAGTGTCCCTTTTCTCTGAGAGAGAGAACTCTTCCCCCCAGTTTCTTGATGTCAGTTTGGAGGAGGATTTTGGCCCTGCAAGGCCAGCCAGGGTCCTTCTCGGTGGCAGCTTGCGTCTGCGAGGAACCCAGCTCTGTGCGGAATTTCAGGAGGCGGCAGACGACTCCCAAACATGGGGCCTTCCATACAAATGATGGCGCTTTTCCACGTGAAAGAAAACTCAGTCCCCCAGATCCATTGTTCCAGATTTTAGGAGGCATATAGCCCTACAATCGCAGCCAGGGTCCTGGTTGATGGCAGCTTGCATTAGCGAGGAATCGTGATCCATACGGATTTTCAGGTGGCATCAGGGAGCACAGTGCCTTAGGGCCGGGACACAAAAAGTGTCTTTTTTCTCTGAGAAAGAGAACTCTGACCCCCAGTTTCTTGACGTCAGTTTGGAGGAGGGTTTTGGCCCTGCAAGGGCAGCCACGGTCCTTGTCGGTGGCAGCTTGCGTCTGCGAGGAATCTAGCTCCGTGTGCAATTTCAGCAGGCGGTAGTCGACTCCCAGACATGGGGACTTCATTACAAGCGATGGCTTTATTCCATGTGAAAGAAAACTCTGTCCCCCAGATCCATGATGCCAGTTTTTAGGAGGCATTTAGCCCTACAAATGACGCCAGGGTTCTAGTTGATGGCAGCTTGGGTCTGGGAAGGATCTTGACCTGTGCGGCATTTCAGGTGGCGTCCGGGAGCACAGTTGCTCTAGGGCATGGACACGAAAAGCGTCCCTTTTCTCTATGAGAGAGAACTCTGCCTCCCCGTTTCGTGATGTCATTTTCGAGGAGGGTTTTGGCCCTGCAAGAGCAGCCAGGGCTCTTTCCAGTGGCAGCTTGCGTCAGCGAGGAATCTTGATCCGTGTGGAATTTCAGGAGGCGGCTGGGAGCACAGTGCCTCTTGGGCATGGGCACAAAAAGTGTCCTTTTCTCTGAGAAAGAGAACTATGCCCCTCAGTTTCTTGATGTCAGTTTGGAGGAGGATTTTGGCCCTGCAAGGGCAGCCGGGGTCCTTGTCGGTGGCAGCTTGCGTCTGCAAGGAATCCGGCTCCGTGCGGAATTTATGGAGGCGGCAGTCGACTCCCAGACATGGGGCCTTCCATACAAACGATAGCGCTATTCCACGTGAAGGAAACACCAGTCCTCCAGATCAGTGATGCCAGATTTTAGGAGGCCTTTAGCCCTACAATTGCAGCCAGAGTTCTAGTTGATGGCAGCTTGGGTCTGGGAAGGATCTTGATCTGTGCGGCATTTCAGGTGGCGTCCGGGAGCACAGTTGCTCGAGGGCATGGACACGAAAAGCGTCCCTTTTCTCTGTGAGAGAGAGAACTCTGCCCCCCAGTTTCTTGATGTCAGTTTGGAGAAGGGTTTTGGCCCTGCAAGGGCAGCCAGGGCTCTTTCCGGTAGCAGCTTGGGTCTGCAAGGAGTCTTGATCCGTGCGGAATTTCAAGAGGCTTTTGGGAGCACAGTGCCTCCAGGACATGGACACAAAAAGTGTCCCTTTTCTCTGAGAAAGAGAACTCTGCCCCCCAGTTTCTTGATGTCAGTTTGGAGGAGGATTTTGGCCTTGCAAGGGCAGACGGGGTCCTTGTCGGTGGCAGCTTGCGTCTGCAAGGAATCCGGCTCCGTGCGGAATTTATGGAGGCGGCAGTCGACTCCCAGTCATGGGGCCTTCCATAGAAACTATGGCGCTATTCCACGTGAAGGAAACACCAGTCCCCCAGATCAGTGATGCCAGAATTTAGGAGGCCTTTAGCCCTACAATTGCAGCCAGAGTTCTAGTTGATGGCAGCTTGGGTCTGGGAAGGATCTTGATCTGTGCGGCATTTCAGGTGGCGTCCGGGAGCACAGTGGCTCGAGGACATGGACACGAAAAGCGTCCCTTTTCTCTGTGAGAGAGAGAACTCTGACCCCCAGTTTCTTGATGTCACATTGGAGGAGGGTTTTGGCCCTGCAAGGGCAGCCAGGGTCCTTGTCAGTGGCAGCTTGGGTCTGCAAGGGATCCGGCTCCGTGCGGAATTTCAGGAGGCGGCAGTCGACTCCCAGACATGGGGACTTCCATACAAACTATGGCGCTTTTCCACGTGAAGGAAACACCAGTCCCCCAGATCAGTGATGCCAGATTTTAGGAGGCATTTAGCCCTACAATTGTAGCCAGAGTTCTGGTTGATGGCAGCTTGGGTCTGGGAAGGATCTTGATCCGTGCTGCATTGAAGGTGGTGACCGGGAGCACAGTGGCTCGAGGGCATGGACACGAAAAGCGTCCCTTTTCTCTGTGAGAGAAAAAACTCTGAACCCCAGTTTCTTGATGTCACTGTTGGGGGAGGTTTTTGACCCTGCAAGGGCAGCCAGGGCCCTTGTCGGTGGCAGCTTGGGTCTGCGTGGGATCCAGCTCCATGCGGAATTTCAGGAGGCAGCAGTCCACAGCCAGATATGCGGCCTACAATACAAACAATGGCACATTACGACGTGGAAGAAAACTCCCCCTCCTCATTTCTTAATGTCAGTTTGGAGGAGGGTTTTGGCCCGGCAACGGCGGCCAGGGTCTTGGCTGATGGCAGCTTGCGTTAGCGAGGGATTTTGATCCGTACTGATTTTCAGGTGGCATCAGAGAGCACAGTGCCTTAGGGCATGGACACAAAAAATTTCCTTTTCTCTGAGAGAGAGAACTCTGCCCCCCACTTTCTTGATGTCAGTTTGGAGGAGGGTTTTGGCCCTGCAAGGCCAGCCAGGGTCCTTCTCGGTGGCAGCTAGCATCTGCGAGGAATCCAGCTCTGTGCGGAATTTCAGGAGGCGGCAGTCGACTCCCAAACATGGGGCCTTCCATACAAACGATGGCGCTTTTCCACGTGAAAGAAAACTCAGTCCCCCAGATCCATGATGCCAGATTTTAGGAGGCATTTAGCCCTACAATTGCAGCCAGAGTTCTGGTTGATGGCAGCTTGGGTCTGGGAAGGATCTTGATCTGTGCGGAATTTCAGGAGGCGGTTGGGAGCACAGTGCCTCCAGGGCATGGACACAAAAAGTGTCCCTTTTCTCTGAGAGAGAGAACTCTGACCCCCGGTTTCTTGATGTCAGTTTGGAGGAGGGTTTTGGCCCTGCAAGGCCAGCCAGGGTCCTTGTAGGTGGCACCTTGCATCTGCGAGGAATCCAGCTCTGTGCGGAATTTCAGGAGGCAGCAGTCGACTCCCAAACATGGGGCCTTCGATACAAACAATGGCGCTTTTCCACGTAAAAGAAAACTCAGTCCCCCAGATCTATGATGCCAGATTTTAGGAGGCATTTAGCCCTACAATTGCAGCCAGAGTCCTGGTTGATGGCAGCTTGCGTTAGCGAGGAATCGTGATCCATACGGATTTTCAGGTGGCATCAGCGAGCACAGTGCCTTAGGGCCGGGACACAAAAAGTGTCTTTTTTCTCTGAGAAAGAGAACTCTGACCCCCAGTTTCTTGATGTCAGTTTGGAGGAGGGTTTTGGCCCTGCAAGGGCAGCCACGGTCCTTGTCGGTGGCAGCTTGCGTCTGCGAGGAATCCAGCTCCGTGCGCAATTTCAGCAGGCGGTAGTCGACTCCCAGACATGGGGACTTCATTACAAGCGATGGCTTTATTCCATGTGAAAGAAAACTCTGTCCCCCAGATCCATGATGCCAGTTTTTAGGAGGCATTTAGCCCTACAAATGACGCCAGGGTTCTAGTTGATGGCAGCTTGGGTCTGGGAAGGATCTTGATCTGTGCGGCATTTCAGGTGGTGTCCGGGAGCACAGTTGCTCTAGGGCATGGACACGAAAAGCATCCCATTTCTCTATGAGAGAGAAATCTGCCTCCCCGTTTCTTGATGTCATTTTCGAGGAGGGTTTTGGCCCTGCAAGAGCAGCCAGGGCTCTTTCCAGTGGCAGCTTGGGTCTGCGAGGAGTCTTGATCCGTGCAGAATTTAAGAAGGCGGTTGGGAGCACAGTGCCTCCAGGGCATGGACACAAAAAGTGTCCCTTTTCTCTGAGAAAGAGAACTCTGCCCCCCACTTTCTTGATGTCAGTTTGGAGGAGGGTTTTGGGTCTGCAAAGGCGGCCAGGGACCGTGTCGGTGGCAGCTTGCGTCTGCAAGGAATCCGGCTCCGTGCGGAATTTCAGGAGGCGGCAGTCGACTTCCAGAAATGGGGCCTTCCATACAAACTATGGCGCTTTTCCACCTGAAGGAAACACCAGTCCTCCAGATCAGTGATGCCAGATTTTAGGAGGCATTTAGCTCTACAATTGCAGCCAGAGTTCTGGTTGATGGCAGCTTGGGTCTGGGAAGGATCTTGATCTGTGCGGCATTTCAGGTGGCGTCCGGGAGCACAGTTGCTCTAGGGCATGGACACGAAAAGCGTCCCTTTTCTCTGAGAGAGAGAAGTCTGCCCCCCAGTCTCTTGATGTCAGTTTGGAGGAGGATTTTGGCCATGCAAGAGCAGCCAGGGCTCTTTCCGGTAGCAGCTTGGGTCTGCAAGGAGTCTTGATCCGTGCGGAATTTCAAGAGGCGGTTGGGAGCACAGTGCCTCCAGGGCATGGACACAAAAAGTGTCCCTTTTCTCTATGAGAGAGAGAACTCTGCCCCCCAGTTTCTTGATGTCAGTTTGGAGGAGGGTTTTGGTCCTGCAAGGGCAGCCAGGGTCCTTGTCGGTGGCAGCTTGCGTCTGCAAAGAATCCGGCTCCGTGCGGAATTTCAGGAGGCGGCAGTCGACTCCCAGACATGGGGACTTCATTACAAGCGATGGCTTTATTCCATGTGAAAGAAAACTCTGTCCCCCAGATCCATGATGCCAGTTTTTAGGAGGCATTTAGCCCTACAAATGACGCCAGAGTTCTAGTTGATGGCAGCTTGGGTCTGGGAAGTATCTTGATCCGTGTGGAGTTTCAGGTGGCGTCCGGGAATACAGTGCCTCTAGGGCCAGGACACGAAAAGTGTCCCTTTTCTCTAAAAGAGAGAACTCTGCCCCCCAGTCTCTTGATGTCAGTTTGGAGGATGGTTTTGGCCCTGCAAAGGCGGCCAGGGACCGTGTCGGTGGCACCTTGCGTCTGCGAGGAATCCACCTCTGTGCGGAATTTCAAGAGGCGGCAGTCGATTCCCAGACATGGGGCCTTTGAAACAAATGATGGCACTTTTCCACGTGAAAGATAACTTAGGCCCCCAGATTCATGATGTCGGTTTGGTGTAGGGTTTTAGCCCTACAAATGCAGCCAGAGTCCTGGTTGATGGCAGCTTGCGTCAGCGAGGAATCTGGATCTCTACGGAATTTCAGGTGGCATCAGAGAGCACAGTGCCTTAGGGCATGGACACAAAAAGAGTCCCTTTTCTCTATGAGAGAGAACTCTGCCCCCCAGTTTCTTGATGTCAGTTTGAGGAGGGTTTTGCCCTGCAAAGGCCAGCCAGGGTCCTTTGTCGCGGCAGCTTCGTGACCATGGAGGAATCCAGATCCGTGTGGAATTTCAGGAGGCGGCAGTCGATTCCCAGACATGGGGCCTTCGATACGTATGATGTCACTTTTCCACGTGAAAGAAAACTTAGGCCCCCAGATTCATGGTGTCGGTTTTGTGGAGGGTTTTAGCCCTACAAATGCAGCCAGAGTCCTGGCTGATGGCAGCTTGCGTCAGCGCGGACTCTTGATCTCTACGGAATTTCAGGTGGCATCAGAGAGCACAGTGCCTCTAGGGCATGGACACAAAAAGTGTCCCTTTTCTCTATGAGAGAGAGAACTCTGCCCCCCAGTTTCTTGATGTCAGTTTGGAGGAGGGTTTTGGCCCTGCAAGGGCAGACGGGGTCCTTGTCGGTGGCAGCTAGCGTCTGCGAGTAATCCGGCTCCGTGCGGAATTTCAGGAGGCGGCAGTCGACTCCCAGACATGGGGACTTCATTACAAGCGATGGCTTTATTCCATGTGAAAGAAAACTCTGTCCCCCAGATCCATGATGCCAGTTTTTAGGAGGCATTTAGCCCTACAATTGCAGCCAGAGTTCTAGTTGATGGCAGCTTGGGTCTGGGAAGTATCTTGATCCGTGTGGAGTTTCAGGTGGCGTCCGGGAATACAGTGCCTCTAGGGCTGGTGGGACAAAGTGTCCCTTTCTCTAAAAGAGAGAACTCTGCCCCTGTCTCTTTGATGTCAGTTTGAGGAGGTTTTGCCCCGTGCTATTAGGGACTCTGTTGCAGACCTTGCGCTCATGCAGGAATCCACCGTATGGAATTTCAAGATGCGGTACGCATTCCTCAGACTTGGGGCCTTGAAACAGAAATGATGGTGCACTTTTCCACGTGAAAGATAAACTTAGGGACCCTAGATTCATGATACGTTTGTGTAGGTTTTAGCCCTGAAATGCAGCCGAGTCCTGGTTGATGGCAGCTTGCGTCAGCGAGGAATCTGGATCTCTACGGAATTTCAGGTGGCATCAGAGAGCACAGTGCCTTAGGGCATGGACACAAAAAGCGTCCCTTTTCTCTATGAGAGAGAACTCTGCCCCCCAGTTTCTTGAAGTCATTTTCGAGGAGGGTTTTGGCCCTGCAAGAGCAGCCAGGGCTCTTTTCAGTGGCAGCCTGGGTCTGCGAGGAGTCTTGATCCGTGCGGAATTTCAGGAGGCGGTTGGGAGCGCAGTGCCTCCAGGGCATGGACACAAAAAGTGTCCCTTTTCTCTGAGAAAGAGAACTCTGACCCCCACTTTCTTGATGTCAGTTTGGAGGAGGGTTTTGACCCCGCAAGGGCAGCCAGGGTCCTTGTCGGTGGCAGCTTGCGTCTGCAAAGAATCCGGCTCCGTGCGGAATTTCAGGAGGCGGCAGTCGACTCCCAGACATGGGGCCTTCGATACAAACTATGGCGCTTTTCCACGTGAAGGAAACACCAGTCCCCCAGATCAGTGATGCCAGATTTTAGGAGGCATTTAGCCCTACAATTGCAGCCAGACTTCTAATTGATGGCAGCTTGGGTCTGGGAAGGATCTTGATCTGTGCGGCATTTCAGGTGGCGTCCGGGAGCACAGTTGCTCTAGGGCATGGACACGAAAAGCGTCCCTTTTCTCTGAGAGAGAGAACTCTGCCCCCCAGTCACTTGATGTCAGTTTGGAGGAGGATTTTGGCCATGCAAGAGCAGCCAGGGCTCTTTCCGGTAGCAGCTTGGGTCTGCAAGGAGTCTTGATCCGTGCGGAATTTCAAGAGGCGGTTGGGAGCACAGTGCCTCCAGGGCATGGACACAAAAAGTGTCCCTTTTCTCTGAGAGAAAGAACTCTGACCCCCAGTTTCTTGACGTCAGTTTGGAGGAGGGTTTTGGCCCTGCAAGGGCAACCAGGGTCCTTCTCGGTGGCAGCTTGCGTCTGCGAGGAATCCAGCTCCGTGCGGAATTTCAAGAGGCGGCAGTCGACTCCCAGACATGGGGACTTCATTACAAGCGATGGCTTTATTCCACGTGAAAGAAAACTCTGTCCCCCAGATCCATGATGCCAGTTTTTAGGAGGCATTTAGCCCTACAAATACGCCAGAGTTCTAGTTGATGGCAGCTTGGGTCTGGGAAGGATCTTGATCCGTGTGGAGTTTCAGGTGGCGTCCGGGAATACAGTGCCTCTAGGGCCAGGACACGAAAAGTGTCCCTTTTCTCTGAGAGAGAGAACTCTGACCCCCAGTCTCTTGATGTCAGTTTGGAGGATGGTTTTGGCCCTGCAAAGGCGGCCAGGGACCGTGTCGGTGGCACCTTGCGTCTGCGAGGAATCCACCTCTGTGCGGAATTTCAAGAGGCAGCAGCCCATTCCCAGACATGGGGCTCTTTGAACAAATGATGGCACTTTTCCACATGAAAGAAACTTAGCCCCCAGATTCATGATGTCGGTTTCCAGGAGGGTTTTATTCTACAAATGCCAGAGTCCTTGGTTGATGGCAGCTTAAGTACATGCAGGAATCTGATCTCTACGGAATTTCAGGTGGCATCTGAGAGCACAGTGCCCAGGGGCCAGGACACGGGGAAGTGTCCCCTTTTCTGAGAGAGAGAACCTGCCCCAGCTCTTGATGTCAGTTTGAGGAGGGTTTTGGCCCGCAAGGCCAGCCAGGGTCCTTGTTTGGTGGCAGCCAGACCATGTAGGAACCAGATCCGCATGGAATTTCAGGGAGGATGCAGTCGATTCCGACATAGCTCTGATACGTATGCTGATGGCACTTATCCACGTGAAAGAAAACTCAGCCTCCCAGATCCATGATGCCAGTTTTTAGGAGGCATTTAGCCCTACAATTGCAGCCAGAGTTCTAGTTGATGGCAGCTTGGGTCTGGGAAGGATCTTGATCCGTGTGGAGTTTCAGGTGGCGTCCGGGAATACAGTGCCTCTAGGGCCAGGACACGAAAAGTGTCCCTTTTCTCTGAGAGAGAGAACTCTGCCCCCCAGTTTCTTGATGTCAGTTTGGAGGAGGGTTTTGGCCCTGCAAGGCCAGCCAGGGTCCTTGTCGCAGGGTAGCCATGCCTGTGCAAAGAAACTGGCCCGCGGAATCTCCCCAGGGAGGCGGCAGTCGACTCCTGGGTATATGGGGACTCCCACAAGCGATATTTTATCTCCACATGTGAAAGAAAACTCAGTCTCCCAAATCCATGATGCCAGTTTTTAGGAGGCATTTAGCCCTACAATTGCAGCCAGGGTTCTAGTTGATGGCAGCTTGGGTCTGGGAAGGATCTTGATCCGTGTGGAGTTTCAGGTGGCGTCCGGGAATACAGTGCCTCTAGGGCCAGGACACGAAAAGTGTCCCTTTTCTCTAAAAGAGAGAACTCTGCCCCCCAGTCTCTTGATGTCAGTTTGGAGGATGGTTTTGGCCCTGCAAAGGCGGCCAGGGACCGTGTCGGTGGCACCTTGCGTCTGCGAGGAATCCACCTCTGTGCGGAATTTCAAGATGCGGCAGTCGAGTCCCAGACTTGGGGCCTTTGAAACAAATGATGGCACTTTTCCACGTGAAAGATAACTTAGGACCCCAGATTCATGATGTCGGTTTGGTGTAGGGTTTTAGCCCTACAAATGCAGCCAGAGTCCTGGTTGATGGCAGCTTGCGTCAGCGAGGAATCTGGATCTCTACGGAATTTCAGGTGGCATCAGAGAGCACAGTGCCTTAGGGCATGGACACAAAAAGCGTCCCTTTTCTCTATGAGAGAGAACTCTGACCCCCAGTTTCTTGATGTCATTTTCGAGGAGGGTTTTGGCCCTGCAAGAGCAGCCAGGGCTCTTTCCAGTGGCAGCCTGGGTCTGCGAGGAGTCTTGATCTGTGCTGTATTTCAGGAGGCGGTTGGGAGCACAGTGCCTCCAGGGCATGGACACAAAAAGTGTCCCTTTTCTCTGAGAGAGAGAACTCTGACCCCCGGTTTCTTGATGTCAGTTTGGAGGAGGGTTTTGGCCCTGCAAGGCCAGCCAGGGTCCTTGTAGGTGGCAGCTTGCATCTGCGAGGAATCCAGCTCTGTGCGGAATTTCAGGAGGCAGCAGTCGACTGCCAAACATGGGTCCTTCGATACAAACAATGGCGCTTTTCCACGTGAAAGAAAACTCAGTCCCCCAGATCCATTGTTCCAGATTTTAGGAGGCATATAGCCCTACAATTGCAGCCAGAGTCCTGGTTGATGGCAGCTTGCGTTAGCGAGGAATCGTGATCCATACGGATTTTCAGGTGGCATCAGGGAGCACAGTGCCTTAGGGCCGGGACACAAAAAGTGTCTTTTTTCTCTGAGAAAGAGAACTCTGACCCCCAGTTTCTTGACGTCAGTTTGGAGGAGGGTTTTGGCCCTGCAAGGGCAGCCACGGTCCTTGTCGGTGGCAGCTTGCGTCTGCGAGGAATCTAGCTCCGTGTGCAATTTCAGCAGGCGGTAGTCGACTCCCAGACATGGGGACTTCATTACAAGCGATGGCTTTATTCCATGTGAAAGAAAACTCTGTCCCCCAGATCCATGATGCCAGATTTTAGGAGGCATTTAGCCCTACAAATGACGCCAGGGTTCTAGTTGATGGCAGCTTGGGTCTGGGAAGGATCTTGATCTGTGCGGCATTTCAGGTGGCGTCCGGGAGCACAGTTGCTCTAGGGCATGGACACGAAAAGCGTCCCTTTTCTCTATGAGAGAGAACTCTGCCTCCCCGTTTCTTGATGTCATTTTCGAGGAGGGTTTTGGCCGTGCAAGAGCAGCCAGGGCTCTTTCCAGTGGCAGCTTGGATCTGCGAGGAGTCTTGATCCGTGCGGAATTTCAAGAGGCGGTTGGGAGCACAGTGCCTCCAGGGCATGGACACAAAAAGTGTCCCTTTTCTCTGAGAAAGAGAACTCTGCCCCCCACTTTCTTGATGTCAGTTTGGAGGAGGGTTTTGGCCCTGCAAAGGCGGCCAGGGACCGTGTCGGTGGCAGCTTGCGTCTGCAAGGAATCCGGCTCCGTGCGGAATTTCAGGAGGCGGCAGTCGACTTCCAGAAATGGGGCCTTCCATACAAACTATGGCGCTTTTCCACCTGAAGGAAACACCAGTCCCCCAGATCAGTGATGCCAGATTTTAGGAGGCATTTAGCTCTACAATTGCAGCCAGAGTTCTGGTTGATGGCAGCTTGGGTCTGGGAAGGATCTTGATCTGTGCGGCATTTCAGGTGGCGTCCGGGAGCACAGTTGCTCTAGGGCATGGACACGAAAAGCATCCCTTTTCTCTGAGAGAGAGAAGTCTGCCCCCCAGTTTCTTGATGTCAGTTTGGAGAAGGGTTTTGGCCATGCAAGAGCAGCCAGGGCTCTTTCCGGTAGCAGCTTGGGTCTGCAAGGAGTCTTGATCCGTGCGGAATTTCAAGAGGCGGTTGGGAGCACAGTGCCTCCAGGGCATGGACACAAAAAGTGTCCCTTTTCTCTGAGAGAAAGAACTCTGACCCCCAGTTTCTTGACGTCAGTTTGGAGGAGGGTTTTGGCCCTGCAAGGGCAACCAGGGTCCTTCTCGGTGGCAGCTTGCGTCTGTGAGGAATCCAGCTCCGTGCGGAATTTCAAGAGGCGGCTGTCGACTCCCAGACATGGGGACTTCATTACAAGCGATGGCTTTATTCCATGTGAAAGAAAACTCTGTCCCCCAGATCCATGATGCCAGTTTTTAGGAGGCATTTAGCCCTACAAATGACGCCAGAGTTCTAGTTGATGGCAGCTTGGGTCTGGGAAGGATCTTGATCCGTGTGGAGTTTCAGGTGGCGTCCGGGAATACAGTGCCTCTAGGGCCAGGACACGAAAAGTGTCCCTTTTCTCTGAGAGAGAGAACTCTGCCCCCCAGTCTCTTGATGTCAGTTTGGAGGATGGTTTTGGCCCTGCAAAGGCGGCCAGGGACCGTGTCGGTGGCACCTTGCGTCTGCGAGGAATCCACCTCTGTGCGGAATTTCAAGAGGCAGCAGTCGATTCCCAGACATGGGGCCTTTGAAACAAATGATGGCACTTTTCCACATGAAAGAAAACTTAGGCCCCCAGATTCATGATGTCGGTTTGGTGTAGGGCTTTAGCCCTACAAATGCAGCCAGAGTCCTGGTTGATGGCAGCTTGCGTCAGCGAGGAATCTGGATCTCTACGGAATTTCAGGTGGCATCTGAGAGCACAGTGCCTTAGGGCCAGGACACGAAAAGTGTCCCTTTTCTCTGAGAGAGAGAACTCTGCCCCCCAGTTTCTTGATGTCAGTTTGGAGGAGGGTTTTGGCCCTGCAAGGCCAGCCAGGGTCCTTGTCGGTGGCAGCTTGCATCTGCGAGGAATCCAGATCCGTGCGGAATTTCAGGAGGCGGCAGTCGATTCCCAGACATGGGGCCTTCGATACGTATGATGTCACTTTTCCACGTGAAAGAAAACTTAGGCCCCCAGATTCATGGTGTCGGTTTTGTGGAGGGTTTTAGCCCTACAAATGCAGCCAGAGTCCTGGCTGATGGCAGCTTGCGTCAGCGCGGAATCTTGATCTCTACGGAATTTCAGGTGGCATCAGAGAGCACAGTGCCTCTAGGGCATGGACACAAAAAGTGTCCCTTTTCTCTATGAGAGAGAGAACTCTGCCCCCCAGTTTCTTGATGTCAGTTTGGAGGAGGGTTTTGGCCCTGCAAGGGCAGCCAGGGTCCTTGTCGGTGGCAGCTTGCGTCTGCAAAGAATCCGGCTCCGTGCGGAATTTCAGGAGGCGGCAGTCGACTCCCAGACATGGGGACTTCATTACAAGCGATGGCTTTATTCCATGTGAAAGAAAACTCTGTCCCCCAGATCCATGATGCCAGTTTTTAGGAGGCATTTAGCCCTACAAATGACGCCAGAGTTCTAGTTGATGGCAGCTTGGGTCTGGGAAGTATCTTGATCCGTGTGGAGTTTCAGGTGGCGTCCGGGAATACAGTGCCTCTAGGGCCAGGACACGAAAAGTGTCCCTTTTCTCTAAAAGAGAGAACTCTGCCCCCCAGTCTCTTGATGTCAGTTTGGAGGATGGTTTTGGCCCTGCAAAGGCGGCCAGGGACCGTGTCGGTGGCACCTTGCGTCTGCGAGGAATCCATCTCTGTGCGGAATTTCAAGATGCGGCAGTCGATTCCCAGACATGGGGCCTTTGAAACAAATGATGGCACTTTTCCACGTGAAAGATAACTTAGGACCCCAGATTCATGATGTCGGTTTGGTGTAGGGTTTTAGCCCTACAAATGCAGCCAGAGTCCTGGTTGATGGCAGCTTGCGTCAGCGAGGAATCTGGATCTCTACGGAATTTCAGGTGGCATCAGAGAGCACAGTGCCTTAGGGCATGGACACAAAAAGCGTCCCTTTTCTCTATGAGAGAGAACTCTGACCCCCAGTTTCTTGATGTCATTTTCGAGGAGGGTTTTGGCCCTGCAAGAGCAGCCAGGGCTCTTTCCAGTGGCAGCCTGGGTCTGCGAGGAGTCTTGATCTGTGCTGTATTTCAGGAGGCGGTTGGGAGCACAGTGCCTCCAGGGCATGGACACAAAAAGTGTCCCTTTTCTCTGAGAGAGAGAACTCTGACCCCCGGTTTCTTGATGTCAGTTTGGAGGAGGGTTTTGGCCCTGCAAGGCCAGCCAGGGTCCTTGTAGGTGGCAGCTTGCATCTGCGAGGAATCCAGCTCTGTGCGGAATTTCAGGAGGCAGCAGTCGACTGCCAAACATGGGTCCTTCGATACAAACAATGGCGCTTTTCCACGTGAAAGAAAACTCAGTCCCCCAGATCCATTGTTCCAGATTTTAGGAGGCATATAGCCCTACAATTGCAGCCAGAGTCCTGGTTGATGGCAGCTTGCGTTAGCGAGGAATCGTGATCCATACGGATTTTCAGGTGGCATCAGGGAGCACAGTGCCTTAGGGCCGGGACACAAAAAGTGTCTTTTTTCTCTGAGAAAGAGAACTCTGACCCCCAGTTTCTTGACGTCAGTTTGGAGGAGGGTTTTGGCCCTGCAAGGGCAGCCACGGTCCTTGTCGGTGGCAGCTTGCGTCTGCGAGGAATCTAGCTCCGTGTGCAATTTCAGCAGGCGGTAGTCGACTCCCAGACATGGGGACTTCATTACAAGCGATGGCTTTATTCCATGTGAAAGAAAACTCTGTCCCCCAGATCCATGATGCCAGATTTTAGGAGGCATTTAGCCCTACAAATGACGCCAGGGTTCTAGTTGATGGCAGCTTGGGTCTGGGAAGGATCTTGATCTGTGCGGCATTTCAGGTGGCGTCCGGGAGCACAGTTGCTCTAGGGCATGGACACGAAAAGCGTCCCTTTTCTCTATGAGAGAGAACTCTGCCTCCCCGTTTCTTGATGTCATTTTCGAGGAGGGTTTTGGCCGTGCAAGAGCAGCCAGGGCTCTTTCCAGTGGCAGCTTGGATCTGCGAGGAGTCTTGATCCGTGCGGAATTTCAAGAGGCGGTTGGGAGCACAGTGCCTCCAGGGCATGGACACAAAAAGTGACCCTTTTCTCTGAGAGAGAGAACTCTGACCCCCAGTTTCTTGATGTCAGTTTGGAGGAGGGTTTTGGCCCTGCAAAGGCGGCCAGGGACCGTGTCGGTGGCAGCTTGCGTCTGCAAGGAATCCGGCTCCGTGCGGAATTTCAGGAGGCGGCAGTCGACTCCCAGACATGGGGCCTTCCATACAAACTATGGCGCTTTTCCACGTGAAGGAAACACCAGTCCCCCAGATCAGTGATGCCAGATTTTAGGAGGCATTTACCTCTAAAATTGCAGCCAGAGTTCTGGTTGATGGCAGCTTTGGTTTGGGAAGGATCTTGATCTGTGCGGCATTTCAGGTGGCGTCCGGGAGCACAGTTGCTCTAGGGCATGGACACGAAAAGCGTCCCTTTTCTCTGAGAGAGAGAAGTCTGCCCCCCAGTCTCTTGATGTCAGTTTGGAGGAGGATTTTGGCCATGCAAGAGCAGCCAGGGCTCTTTCCGGTAGCAGCTTGGGTCTGCAAGGAGTCTTGATCCGTGCGGAATTTCAAGAGGCGGTTGGGAGCACAGTGCCTCCAGGGCATGGACACCAAAAGTGTCCCTTTTCTCTGAGAGAAAGAACTCTGACCCCCAGTTTCTTGACGTCAGTTTGGAGGAGGGTTTTGGCCCTGCAAGGGCAGCCACGGTCCTTGTCGGTGGCAGCTAGCGTCTGCGAGGAATCCAGCTCCGTGCGGAATTTCCGGAGGCGGCAGTCGACTCCCAGACATTGGGACTTCATTACAAGCGATGGCTTTATTCCATGTGAAAGAAAACTCTGTCCCCCAGATCCATGATGCCAGTTTTTAGGAGGCATTTAGCCCTACAAATGACGCCAGGGTTCTAGTTGATGGCAGCTTGGGTCTGGGAAGGATCTTGATCCGTGTGGAGTTTCAGGTGGCGTCCGGGACTACAGTGCCTCTAGGGCCAGGACACGAAAAGTGTCCCTTTTCTCTAAAAGAGAGAACTCTGCCCCCCAGTCTCTTGATGTCAGTTTGGAGGATGGTTTTGGCATTGCAAAGGCGGCCAGGGACCGTGTCGGTGGCACCTTGCGTCTGCGAGGAATCCACCTCTGTGCGGAATTTCAAGAGGCAGCAGTCGATTCCCAGACTTGGGGCCTTTGAAACAAATGATGGCACTTTTCCACGTGAAAGATAACTTAGGACCCCAGATTCATGATGTCGGTTTGGTGTAGGGTTTTAGCCCTACAAATGCAGCCAGAGTCCTGGTTGATGGCAGCTTGCGTCAGCGAGGAATCTGGATCTCTACGGAATTTCAGGTGGCATCTGAGAGCACAGTGCCTTAGGGCCAGGACACGAAAAGCGTCCCTTTTCTCTGAGAGAGAGAACTCTGCCCCCCAGTTTCTTGATGTCAGTTTGGAGGAGGGTTTTGGCCCTGCAAGGCCAGCCAGGGTACTTGTCGGTGGCAGCTTGCATCTGCGAGGAATCCAGATCCGTGTGGAATTTCAGGAGGCGGCAGTCGATTCCCAGACATGGGGCCTTCGATACGTATGATGTCACTTTTCCACGTGAAAGAAAACTTAGGCCCCCAGATTCATGGTGTCGGTTTTGTGGAGGGTTTTAGCCCTACAAATGCAGCCAGAGTCCTGGTTGATGGCAGCTTGCGTCAGCGCGGAATCTTGATCTCTACGGAATTTCAGGTGGCATCAGGGAGCACAGTGCCTCTAGGGCATGGACACAAAAAGTGTCCCTTTTCTCTATGAGAGAGAGAACTCTGCCCCCCAGTTTCTTGATGTCAGTTTGGAGGAGGGTTTTGGCCCTGCAAGGGCAACCAGGGTCCTTGTCGGTGGCAGCTAGCGTCTGCGAGGAATCCAGCTCCGTGCGGAATTTCAGGAGGCGGCAGTCGACTCCCAGACATTGGGACTTCATTACAAGCGATGGCTTTATTCCATGTGAAAGAAAACTCTGTCCCCCAGATCCATGATGCCAGTTTTTAGGAGGCATTTAGCCCTTCAAATGACGCCAGGGTTCTAGTTGATGGCAGCTTGGGTCTGGGCAGGATCTTGATCTGTGCGGCATTTCAGGTGGCGTCCGGGAGCACAGTTGCTCTAGGGCATGGACACGAAAAGCGTCCCTTTTCTCTATGAGAGAGAACTCTGCCTCCCCGTTTCTTGATGTCATTTTCGAGGAGGGTTTTGGCCGTGCAAGAGCAGCCAGGGCTCTTTCCAGTGGCAGCTTGGATCTGCGAGGAGTCTTGATCCGTGCGGAATTTCAAGAGGCGGTTGGGAGCACAGTGCCTCCAGGGCATGGACACAAAAAGTGTCCCTTTTCTCTGAGAAAGAGAACTCTGCCCCCCACTTTCTTGATGTCAGTTTGGAGGAGGGTTTTGGCCCTGCAAAGGCGGCCAGGGACCGTGTCGGTGGCAGCTTGCGTCTGCAAGGAATCCGGCTCCGTGCGGAATTTCAGGAGGCGGCAGTCGACTTCCAGAAATGGGGCCTTCCATACAAACTATGGCGCTTTTCCACCTGAAGGAAACACCAGTCCCCCAGATCAGTGATGCCAGATTTTAGGAGGCATTTAGCTCTACAATTGCAGCCAGAGTTCTGGTTGATGGCAGCTTGGGTCTGGGAAGGATCTTGATCTGTGCGGCATTTCAGGTGGCGTCCGGGAGCACAGTTGCTCTAGGGCATGGACACGAAAAGCATCCCTTTTCTCTGAGAGAGAGAAGTCTGCCCCCCAGTTTCTTGATGTCAGTTTGGAGAAGGGTTTTGGCCATGCAAGAGCAGCCAGGGCTCTTTCCGGTAGCAGCTTGGGTCTGCAAGGAGTCTTGATCCGTGCGGAATTTCAAGAGGCGGTTGGGAGCACAGTGCCTCCAGGGCATGGACACAAAAAGTGTCCCTTTTCTCTGAGAGAAAGAACTCTGACCCCCAGTTTCTTGACGTCAGTTTGGAGGAGGGTTTTGGCCCTGCAAGGGCAACCAGGGTCCTTCTCGGTGGCAGCTTGCGTCTGCGAGGAATCCAGCTCCGTGCGGAATTTCAAGAGGCGGCAGTCGACTCCCAGACATGGGGACTTCATTACAAGCGATGGCTTTATTCCATGTGAAAGAAAACTCTGTCCCCCAGATCCATGATGCCAGTTTTTAGGAGGCATTTAGCCCTACAAATGACGCCAGGGTTCTAGTTGATGGCAGCTTGGGTCTGGGAAGGATCTTGATCCGTGTGGAGTTTCAGGTGGCGTCCGGGAATACAGTGCCTCTAGGGCCAGGACACGAAAAGTGTCCCTTTTCTCTGAGAGAGAGAACTCTGACCCCCAGTCTCTTGATGTCAGTTTGGAGGATGGTTTTGGCCCTGCAAAGGCGGCCAGGGACCGTGTCGGTGGCACCTTGCGTCTGCGAGGAATCCACCTCTGTGCGGAATTTCAAGAGGCAGCAGTCGATTCCCAGACATGGGGCCTTTGAAACAAATGATGGCACTTTTCCACATGAAAGAAAACTTAGGCCCCCAGATTCATGATGTCGGTTTGGTGTAGGGCTTTAGCCCTACAAATGCAGCCAGAGTCCTGGTTGATGGCAGCTTGCGTCAGCGAGGAATCTGGATCTCTACGGAATTTCAGGTGGCATCTGAGAGCACAGTGCCTTAGGGCCAGGACACGAAAAGTGTCCCTTTTCTCTGAGAGAGAGAACTCTGCCCCCCAGTTTCTTGATGTCAGTTTGGAGGAGGGTTTTGGCCCTGCAAGGCCAGCCAGGGTACTTGTCGGTGGCAGCTTGCATCTGCGAGGAATCCAGATCCGTGCGGAATTTCAGGAGGCGGCAGTCGATTCCCAGACATGGGGCCTTCGATACGTATGATGTCACTTTTCCACGTGAAAGAAAACTTAGGCCCCCAGATTCATGGTGTCGGTTTTGTGGAGGGTTTTAGCCCTACAAATGCAGCCAGAGTCCTGGCTGATGGTGCGCCAGCGCGGAATCTTGATCTCTACGGAATTTCAGGTGGCATCAGAGAGCACAGTGCCTCTAGGGCATGGACACAAAAAGTGTCCCTTTTCTCTATGAGAGAGAGAACTCTCCCCCAGTTTCTTGATATCAGTTTGGAGGAGGGTTTTGGCCCTGCAAGGGCAGCCAGGGTCCTTGTCGGTGGCAGCTAGCGTCTGCGAGTAATCCAGCTCCGTGCGGAATTTCAGGAGGCGGCAGTCGACTCCCAGACATGGGGAGTTCATTACAAGCGATGGCTTTATTCCATGTGAAAGAAAACTCTGTCCCCCAGATCCATGATGCCAGTTTTTAGGAGGCATTTAGACCTACAATTGCAGCCCGAGTCTTGGTTGATGGCAGCTTGGGTCTGGGAAGGATCTTGATCTGTGCGGCATTTCAGGTGGCGTCCGGGAGCACAGTTGCTCTAGGGCATGGACACGAAAAGCGTCCCTTTTCTCTATGAGAGAGAACTCTGCCCCCCAGTTTCTTGATGTCAGTTTGGAGGATGGTTTTGGCCCTGCAAAGGCGGCCAGGGACCGTGTCGGTGGCACCTTGCGTCTGCGAGGAATCCACCTCTGTGCGGAATTTCAAGAGGCGGCAGTCGATTCCCAGACATGGGGCCTTTGAAACAAATGATGGCACTTTTCCATGTGAAAGATAACTTAGGCCCCCAGATTCATGATGTCGGTTTGGTGTAGGGTTTTAGCCCTACAAATGCAGCCAGAGTCCTGGTTGATGGCAGCTTGCGTCAGCGAGGAATCTGGATCTCTACGGAATTTCAGGTGGCATCAGAGAGCACAGTGCCTTAGGGCATGGACACAAAAAGCGTCCCTTTTCTCTATGAGAGAGAACTCTGCCCCCCAGTTTCTTGAAGGCAGTTTCGAGGAGGGTTTTGGCCCTGCAAGAGCAGCCAGGGCTCTTTTCAGTGGCAGCCTGGGTCTGCGAGGAGTCTTGATCCGTGCGGAATTTCAGGAGGCAGTTGGGAGCGCAGTGCCTCCAGGGCATGGACACAAAAAGTGTCCCTTTTCTCTGAGAAAGAGAACTCTGCCCCCCACTTTCTTGATGTCAGTTTGGAGGAGGGTTTTGACCCCGCAAGGGCAGCCGGGGTCCTTGTCGGTGGCAGCTTGCGTCTGCAAGGAATCCGGCTCTGTGCGGAATTTCAGGAGGCGGCAGTCGACTCCCAGACATGGGGCCTTCCATACAAACTATGGCGCTTTTCCACGTGAAGGAAACACCAGTCCCCCAGATCAGTGATGCCAGATTTTAGGAGGCATTTAGCCCTACAATTGCAGCCAGAGTTCTAGTTGATGGCAGCTTGGGTCTGGGAAGGATCTTGATCTGTGCGGCATTTCAGGTGGCGTCCGGGAGCACAGTTGCTCTAGGGCATGGACACGAAAAGCATCCCTTTTCTCTGAGAGAGAGAAGTCTGCCCCCCAGTTTCTTGATGTCAGTTTGGAGAAGGGTTTTGGCCATGCAAGAGCAGCCAGGGCTCTTTCCGGTAGCAGCTTGGGTCTGCAAGGAGTCTTGATCCGTGCGGAATTTCAAGAGGCGGTTGGGAGCACAGTGCCTCCAGGGCATGGACACAAAAAGTGTCCCTTTTCTCTGAGAGAGAGAACTCTGCCCCCCACTTTCTTGATGTCAGTTTGGAGGAGGGTTTTGGCCCTGCAAGGGCAGCCGGGGTCCTTGACAGTGGCAGCTTCGGTCTGCGAGGAATCCAGCTCTGTGTGGAATTTGAAGAGGCGGCAGTCCACAGCTGGACATGGGGTCTTCAATAAAACAATGGCACATTACGACGTGAAAGAAAACTCCCCCTCCTCATTTCTCTAATGTCAGTTTGGAGGAGGGTTTTGGCCCTGCAAGGGCGGCCAGGGTCCTTGTCGGTGGCACCTTGCGTCTGCGAGGAATCCACCTCTGTGAATTTCAAGAGGCGGCAGTCGACTCCAAGACATGGGGCCTTTGATAGAAATGATAGCACTTTTCTACGTGAATGAAATCTTAGCCCCCCAGATTCATGATGTCGGTTTGGTCGAGGGTTTTGGCGCTACAAATGCAGCCAGATTCCTGGTTGATGGCAGCTTGCGTCAGCGAGGAATCTGGATCTCTACGGAATTTCAGGTGGCATCAGAGAGCACAGTGCCTCTAGGGCCAGGACATGAAAAGTGTCCCTTTTCTCTGAGAGAGAGAACTCTTCCCCCCAGTTTCTTGATGTCAGTTTGGAGGAGGATTTTGGCCCTGCAAGGCCAGCCAGGGTCCTTCTCGGTGGCAGCTTGCGTCTGCGAGGAACCCAGCTCTGTGCGGAATTTCAGGAGGCGGCAGACGACTCCCAAACATGGGGCCTTCCATACAAATGATGGCGCTTTTCCACGTGAAAGAAAACTCAGTCCCCCAGATCCATTGTTCCAGATTTTAGGAGGCATTTAGCCCTACAATCGCAGCCAGGGTCCTGGTTGATGGCAGCTTGCATTAGCGAGGAATCGTGATCCATACGGATTTTCAGGTGGCATCAGGGAGCACAGTGCCTTAGGGCCGGGACACAAAAAGTGTCTTTTTTCTCTGAGAAAGAGAACTCTGACCCCCAGTTTCTTGACGTCAGTTTGGAGGAGGGTTTTGGCCCTGCAAGGCCAGCCAGGGTCTTTGTCTGTTGCAGCTTGCGTCTGCGAGGAATCCAGCTCCGTGCGGAATTTCAGCAGGCGGTAGTCGACTCCCAGACATGGGGACTTCATTACAAGCGATGGCTTTATTCCATGTGAAAGAAAACTCTGTCCCCCAGATCCATGATGCCAGTTTTTAGGAGGCATTTAGCCCTACAATTGCAGCCAGAGTTCTAGTTGATGGCAGCTTGGGTCTGGGAAGGATCTTGATCTGTGCGGCATTTCAGGTGGCGTCCGGGAGCACAGTTGCTCGAGGGCATGGACACGAAAAGCGTCCCTTTTCTCTGTGAGAGAGAGAACTCTGACCCCCAGTTTCTTGATGTCAGTTTGGAGAAGGGTTTTGGCCCTGCAAGGGCAGCCAGGGCTCTTTCCGGTAGCAGCTTGGGTCTGCAAGGAGTCTTGATCCGTGCGGAATTTCAAGAGGCTTTTGGGAGCACAGTGCCTCCAGGACATGGACACAAAAAGTGTCCCTTTTCTCTGAGAAAGAGAACTCTGCCCCCCACTTTCTTGATGTCAGTTTGGAGGAGGATTTTGGCCCTGCAAGGGCAGACGGGGTCCTTGTCGGTGGCAGCTTGCGTCTGCAAGGAATCCGGCTCCGTGCGGAATTTATGGAGGCGGCAGTCGACTCCCAGACATGGGGCCTTCCATACAAACGATAGCGCTAGTCCACGTGAAGGAAACACCAGTCCTCCAGATCAGTGATGCCAGATTTTAGGAGGCCTTTAGCCCTACAATTGCAGCCAGAGTTCTAGTTGATGGCAGCTTGGGTCTGGGAATGGATTTGATCTGTGCGGCATTTCAGGTGGCGTCCGGGAGCACAGTTGCTCGAGGGCATGGACACGAAAAGCGTCCCTTTTCTCTGTGAGAGAGAGAACTCTGACCCCCAGTTTCTTGATGTCAGTTTGGAGAAGGGTTTTGGCCCTGCAAGGGCAGCCAGGGCTCTTTCCGGTAGCAGCTTGGGTCTGCAAGGAGTCTTGATCCGTGCGGAATTTCAAGAGGCTTTTGGGAGCACAGTGCCTCCAGGACATGGACACAAAAAGTGTCCCTTTTCTCTGAGAAAGAGAACTCTGCCCCCCAGTTTCTTGATGTCAGTTTGGAGGAGGATTTTGGCCCTGCAAGGGCAGACGGGGTCCTTGTCGGTGGCAGCTTGCGTCTGCAAGGAATCCGGCTCCGTGCGGAATTTATGGAGGCGGCAGTCGACTCCCAGTCATGGGGCCTTCCATAGAATCTATGGCGCTATTCCACGTGAAGGAAACACCAGTCCCCCAGATCAGTGATGCCAGAATTTAGGAGGCCTTTAGCCCTACAATTGCAGCCAGAGTTCTGGTTGATGGCA
>JAVTVJ010001904.1:0-18897 GCA_034509425.1 Eopsaltria australis | reverse complement strand
TGATGTCAGTTTGGAGGAGGGTTTTGGCCCTGCAAGGGCAGCCAGGGTCCTTGTCGGTGGCAGCTTGGGTCTGCGAGGAATCTTGATCCAATGCGGAATTTCAGCAGGCATCCGGGAGCACAGTGCCTTAGGGCCGGGACACAAAAAGTGTCCCTTTTCTCTGAGAAAGAGAACTCTGCCCCCCAGTTTCTTGATGTCAGTTTGGAGGAGGGTTTGGCCCTGCCAGGGCATCCAGGTCCTAGTCGGATGGCAGCTTGGTCTGCCGAGGGAATCTTTGCTCCATGCGGAATTGAAGGAGGCAGCAGTCGACTCCCAGACAGGGGCCCTACGCACAAATGATGGCACTTTTCCACGTGCAAAGAAAACTTAGGCCCCAGATTCCATGAGTCGTTTGGTGGAGGTTTGGCCCTACAAATGCCAACCAGAATCCTGGTTGATGGCATCTTGCGTCAGCCGAATAATCTTGAATCCATACGGAATTTAGGTGGCTCCGCGGAGCAGAGTGCCTTAGGGCCAGGACACAAAAAGTGTCCGTTTTCTCTGAGAAAGAGAACTCTGCCCCCCATTTTCTTGATGTCAGTTTGGAGGAGGCTTTTGGCCCTGCAAGGGCAGCCAGGGTCCTTGTCGGTGGCAGCTTGGGTCTGCGAGGAATCTTATTCCATACAGAATTTTCAGGAGGCAGCAGGGAGCAGAGTGCCTTAGGGCCGGGACACAAAAAGTGTCCCTTTTCTCTGAGAAAGAGAACTCTGCCCCCCAGTTTCTTGATGAAAGTTTGGAAGAGGGTTTGGCCCTGCAAGGGCAGCCCGGATCCTTGTCGGTGGCAGCTTGGGTCTGCGAGGAATCTTGATTCATACGGATTCTCAGGAGGAAGCAAGGAGCACAGTGCCTTAGGCCGCGACACAAAAAGTGCCCTTTTCTCTGAGAAAGAGAACTCTGCCCCCCAGTTTCTTGATGTCAGTATTGGAGGAGCGGTTCTTGGCCCTGCAAAAGGCAGCCAGGCCTTGTTGGTGCACTTGGGTCTGCGAGGAATCTTAATCCATGCGGAATTTCAGCATGCGCTGTCAACTCCCAGATATTGTGGCCTCGATGCAAACAATAGCGCATTTCCATGTGAAAAGAAAACGTCAGTCCCCAATGCGATGATGCCAGTTTTAGGAGTATTTACCCACAATTGCAGCCAGATTCTAGCTGATGCAGCTTGGTCTGGAAGGATCTTATCCAGCGGCATTCAGTGGCCGTCCGGTGTTGCCTTTTTCCCCAAGCCGAAAAGAAACTTCGAGATCATTTGCAAGGAGGTATATAAAAGGCTATGGTCTTTAGTGAAGGGTCTCAGGAGCAGTTATGGAAAGGTGTCCATAAAAGCCCAGCCCCTCCAGGGTGAGTACATATTTATAGCTTTTAGGAAATTAGCATAATTAAGAGCACCAATAAGGAGAACAAGTGGCGATTCAATTCCCCCTCAGGTCCAGCCCCTTCCCTGGAGCCCCCCTCTCAGCACTGGCTGCACTCTGCTTATGAAAATGTACCTCAGAGTTGTTCTCGGCCTTGGTTCCCAGGAAGAACTGAGATAGGACAGGGCCTTGCAACCCCCTGGGGCTTGGAGCTCTGGAATTTGTTTTGTCTTTCTGCTTAGGGAAAGGCTATGGAAAGGTACTGGAAAAACTAGCTATTAATATAGTAGGCTACAGAGCCACAAAAATATGTGCAGAGAGTACAGAGAACATATAAAAGAAAAAAGGCAGAAACCAAACGGCATCATTCCCCCCTTTTTTAGAGACTAACAAGACTCTGTCTTGTCTAGTCTCTACTCTGCATTCAACCATACCTCTGGTTTATACAACTGGCTATCCCACTAGTTGTTACACAGATGCTAATTATAACTACAGTTACTATGAACATTTCTTTTATCTAGGTTCAGTTTGGTAACCATGAAGTGAGTGTACTGAAGATATTCAAGGTTCAGTAAGCTCTTTTGAGAGTTACTTGGTGTAGAATTTGAGTTTGCTTTCAAATTTCAACCAAATTTCTAAAAAAATTTTTCATTCAGATTTGCATAAGAACAACAACTAGTGTTAATGATTTTGTGGCTAGTAGGAAATTAAGAGCTATTTTGTTTTGTCAACAGCCTTTAATATGATTAAACATTACATTTGGAATCACAGCTCCATGGGCACAGGCCCAATCTTTATCTTGGGGCAAAACTTACCAGGCAGATTCTCAACTTTGACAAGTTGTCCTTATGAAGAGCTTTTGGATACATTTTGGACTAGAGTTACATGCAAATTTTAGGACCAAATTTGAATCACGGTTACCAACTGTACAGATAAGAGGTACAAAAGAACAGTTTAAATCATATCATCTCAATTTGTATCAGTCTCTGTTTTCTGGCTGTCTATGGAGCAGACGTCTTCTTAACTCTGGAGCAGTGAATTCAAGGCTCTCTGCCAGCAGCTTTGGATTTGGTGAGGGTAGTCAGGACTTGGAATGACTACCAAGCGGTAGTCTCACGATCCTGCAGAAACAAAATTGTTTGGTTCAGCCTGGTCGCTGTTCCTGAAGCCTTGTCCACAGGCTAAGTTGGGCAAAGTTGGTAGTCTGGAGAGGGCCAGCTACTGACTGAAACTACCCTCACTTGGACTGTCCTAAATTTGAATCCTAGATTTGACAATGGTGCAATCGCTCGGGCTAAGGTTCATATCTACGGGCACACAAACAGACCCTTTAGACCTCAGGGTCGATTCGGCCACGGTCGTGTCACCTCCGGCCTCCCAATCTGAGGATGTTGGGTTCCATCTAGTAAACTTGGAGTTCGTGAACTCCAGATTTGGTTATGACCCGGGGATCATTCTGGAAAGTGTAAGGGAGGAATTGGCCAAATTCCCAGAGCCGTTTGAGGCCTTGCCATCTCGGCCTCCTATAAGCGTGGGAAGTGCTGATGCCCAAGGGGATGGTGAGGAGCCCAAAACACCAGAGGCTCCTCCCGGGAGCAAGGAGGGTGTGACACCTGTTGCGACACCTGTGGTGTCCGTCCCGGACAAAACTCCATCTTGTCCACTCTGTGCTACCCGGTTTACAAGGATGCTGGGACTTATTGACCATCTCCAACGTGCGCATGGGCAGAAAAAGATCTGGTTTAAGTGCTCGAAATGTGGTAGACAAAATCTGAAGTACCACAGCATTGTCTGCCATGTCCCACATTGCAAAGGGGAGGTTTGTGTGGTTCCCACGGGCGCATGGGTGTGTGAGGTCTGTCGGAAAGGGTTCCCGACCAAAATTGGACTGGGCCAACACAAGAGGTTAATGCATCCTCTTGTGAGGAACCTGGAGAGGATTGCTGCCTCCCATCCAAAAGAGTCATCTTTGAAAGGAGCCCACAAGAAGGTGTGGACTGAGGAGGAATTAGCCCTATTGAAACGCCTGATGGTGACGTACGCCGGTAACAGGAACATTAATAAGTTGATTGCGGAGCATATTCCATCTAAAACAGCAAAGCAAATCAGTGATAAGAGGCGCCTTCTTATGAAGAGTCCCTCAGATGTGGTTACAACTGGAGAGGAAGGCGTACTCCAAGAGGGCACAGAAGACCAAGCCCAGGTGGTTTCTTTGCCAAAAGAGGGACATTTGAAGCTCCATTATTGGGATTCCATCAAGAAGGGGTTGTCGGTGGGCAGATTCACCAGGTGTAAACGGGCTTTTGAGCGTATTTTGGAAGGGGAAGATCCGCAGAAAGTGGTGAATGATTGTTATGAGGAATGTTTCGGAGACTTGGGTTCGCTAAGCCAGATTAAATCCAAGGGTTCAAGATCGCAAAGGCCTCAGAGCCAAAAGGCATCCAGAAAAACAGCTAATTGGATGCGAAAAAGAGCTAAAAAGCGTGGGAAATATCTGCGTTATCAGAGATTGTTTGACTTACACAGGGGGAGATTGGCAAGGGTTATTCTGGATAACTCAGACGCCTTGCAATGCGATATTCCATCTGACATTGTCTACTTAAATTTTAAAGCGAGATGGGAGTCATCTGCCGAGTTTAAGGGCCTCGAACCCTTCCTTTCTTATAAGGAAGCTGATAACACCAAGTTTCGGGCTCTCATTACAGAAAAAGAGGTTGAAAAGAACTTGAGTGAGGTTAAGAGGACCTCAGCTCCGGGGCCAGATGGGCTTACGGTGGGTCATCTTAAAAAATGGGACCCTAAGTATTCCCTGTTGAGTAACAGCTTCAACCTCTGGCTCGCGACAGGAACAATTCCGGATGCACTAAGGGCATGCCGGACTGTCCTAATTCCCAAGTCCTCTGATCCAGAGAGGCTTCGGGACGTCAACAACTGGAGACCTATCACCATTGCCTCTATGGTGCTTAGGTTATTCTCTAGGGTTTTGACGGCTAGGCTGGACCGAGCGTGTCCAATCCACCCCAGACAACGGGGTTTCATTCGTGCATCAGGGTGTTCCGAAAACCTCAAGCTATTACAGCTTGTGGTTAAATACGCAAAGTCGGAGCACAAAGATCTGGGGGTCGTTTTTGTAGACATTGCCAAAGCATTCGACACAGTATGCCATCGGCATATCATTAAGGGTCTTGAACAGAGGGGGCTTGACCCCCACTTGATCCATCTTATTGGTGAAATGTACGAGAATATCACAACGTGCATTACCACCAAAAAGGGTCAGACAGACCCTATTAAGATCCTTACAGGTGTCAAGCAAGGCGATCCTATGTCACCTTTGTTATTCAACCTTGCTATTGATCCTCTTCTATGTAAGTTGGAACAAATTGGGAAAGGGTTCCATCATGGTGGGATGAATATTACGGCCATGGCCTTTGCTGATGACCTTGTGTTACTGAGTGATTCTTGGGATGGTATGAGGGATAACATCAAAATTTTGGAGGCCTTTTGTGATCGTACTGGCCTCAAAACACAGGGGGAGAAATGTCACGGCTTTTACATCAAAGCCACACGAGACGCATATACCATCAATGATTGTCCTATATGGACTATAGGTGGCACCCCCCTCAATATGATTGACCCAGGGCACTCTGAGAAATATCTTGGCACTTGGGTGGACCCCTGGACTGGCTTTGCGGACCCAGGGTTGTCTGAGAAATTAGAGAAATGGCTCCATCAGATAGGTGATTCACCACTTAAACCTCTTCAGAAGGTCGATATACTAAGGACGTATACCATTCCGAGACTTGTATATCTGGCCGACCACACTGAAGTGACAGCGGGGCTCCTGGAATCCCTTGACCTGCAAATTCGAGCTGCAGTCAAAGGGTGGCTTCATCTTCCACCTTCCACGTGTGATGGCCTGTTTTATGCTAGTTGTAAGGATGGGGGATTAGGTATCCTGAAATTGGTGGCGCTCATTCCCAGTATTCAGGCGCGGAGGCTGCATCGACTTGCACAGTCTTCGGATGAGACTCTGAAAGTATTTTTGAAGGATAGCCATCTGGATTCCTTGTATGAAAAGTTGTGGGTGAGAGCTGGAGGAGTAAAAGAGTCCATCCCCCGAATTTGGGAACCTATTCCAGGTTTGGAAAACGTGGTGGCTGGAGATGAAGAGTTGTCGGAGTGGGAGGCACCAGTCCAGAAATTCCGCTATCCAAGACCTTGTAACTGGCGGAAGTCAGAGTTCCAGAAGTGGAAACAGCTGGTAGCCCAGGGCCACGGTGTCGAGAACTTTGAGAATGATAAGATCAGTAATGGGTGGATAACACGTTACAAAGGCATACCCCATAGAAAGTTGATAACCGCACTTCAATTGAGGGCCAATGTCTACCCCACAAGAGAGTTTCTGGCGAGGGGTAGACACGGTGACTGCGTACGATCTTGCAGGCATTGTGGTGCTGAGTTTGAGACTACTGCCCATATAATTGGAAACTGTGCAATTACTCAAGACGCTAGGATCAAGCGTCACAATAACATCTGTGAAATCCTTAGCCGCGAGGCTAAGAAAGAGAATTGGACCGTTTTCCAGGAGCCGCACATCAGAGACGAGGACAATGAATTGTTTAAGCCGGACTTAATCTTTGTTAAGGAAGAAAAGGCAATTGTGGTGGACGTGACAGTCAGATATGAGCACAGCAACTCCTCTTTGAAGGATGCTGCGGCTGAGAAGGTTCGAAAATACCAGCCCCTTCTCAACCAGATAGAAGAATTGACTAATGCCATTGTCGTGGACTTTGTGGGCTTTCCCTTGGGGGCGCGGGGAAAGTGGTTCGCAAAGAACTCTGAGTTGCTATCGGCCCTCGGTCTCTCTAAAACGAGGCTAGAGAAGACCGCTCGCACCTTAGCATCCAGAGCGCTCCTATCCTCGGTAGATATTGTACATATTTTTTCCAGCCAAGCTCGTTCTATTGTACCTGAAATTGTTAAATAAATAAATGGCATGTGACACTTCGCATGGATTAGGAGGGGTGGACACCGGTGGGGCTTGTCATTCCGCTCATACCGTGTCACCCGCCCATATTTGGGCTTATCAAATTCCGATCTGGACAAGGTGGACGGGCCACCTTCACTTAACCCGGAAAAGAAGCATACGTTCTTAGTATGTTTATTAGATAGCTCGTAAGATTACTGTCCCTTCATTCAACATAGACTCAGTCTCTAGGCTTGAATAGTTGCTAGTCTTCCTTCCTTCTAGATGACTTTGCTCAGTTCTAGATCTTTCATTGATATAATCAGTTCAGCTTTTTGTGATGGTACATTTGATGGTAACACTTTTCTCATGGTTACCTGGTTCGTGGTTGTTACTGCATAACCTGTCTTTTGTTTGCCATCTCGCATGAAGCTGCTCTCATCTGCATACAGCTCCCAGGCTGGCACATCTTTCAGGTCTGCTCTGCTGGAATAGGCTTCTTCCATGGTCTGCAAACAGTCAGACTTAAATACATTATCAGTTAGTGCTGGGAACAGACATACTAGGATTGACAGCAAACGTTTTCAGAATAACATTATCCAGTTTCAGTAGCATGGCATAGGGTCCATGTCTTCTATGTTCACAGAACAAACTTACAGTGGGTTGCATGCAACTGTTGGATGTATCAATTCTTGGCTGCTGGTTGGATGCAGCAATTTTCAGTTGCTGACTGCCCTAGTTCTCCAGTTTCAGGATTATTTTACATAATAGTAAAGAGTCCTTGGTCTTTTTTACTCACAAGGATACAGGAGAAGGTCTTTTACAAATTTAACTCAGTAAACCATTCTAAGATATTTGTTAACACAGGACTCTGCTTACTTATAGCATGGTTTAAGGGAGCCTAAAAACGGCTTCTTGTTCTTTGGGCTCGGTGTTTCCCTTTTGAGTGCTTACCAGAGCAGACAAAGAGCGCTCGCTGCCCTCGCACGGCCGGGGACGGGCGCGGCATGCGGGCACCCCCGCCCAGGGGCACCCCCGGCTCGCCCGCGCTCGGCCCGTGCTGCTGCTCACAGCGGCTCTCGGGTGTCCTTAAAACAAGCTCGTTACTGTGGAAAGTGCGATAGGGCCGTTCCTGCTCTTAGATCTCACACTCCCGGCCCGCTCTGGGCCGGTGCGGGCGGGGCCCAGGAGCAGCGAGTGAGCCGGGCCGTGGCCGCGCAGCGGCGGCCCCGCCTCCGCCAGAGCAGGGCCGAAGCAGCGCAGCGGCAGCCCCGGTCCCGGTTCGCTTCCTGGGACCGCTCCCCCGCGCATCCCCCGGCCGTGACCAGGGCAATGGCAGGAATCACCTCCGCCCCTCTCAGAGCGGCTGGTGCCCCGCTTCTGTCACGGGGGAGTGACCGCCCTGCTCGCGGAGCCGTCCCGGAAGTCCGGGAGTCGCCCTTGCCTTAAAATCTTGGAAAAACTTTTTACAGATGGAACATAGAAAGTGGGGGCTTCTCCCCCTTCCCTTACAATGGTGCGAACCGAGCTTTCTCGGCCGTTCCACAAAACTTGCTGGAAGCGAGGATCTCTCCCTCGCCTCCCACTAAGGAGCAGGCTGGACACCCAGCCTCTCCACAGACCTGTAGGAAGCGAGGATTCTCCCTCACTCGCCTCCCACCAAGGAGCAGGCTGGGCACCCAGCCGCTCCACAAACCTGTAGGAAGTGGGAATCTCTCCCCAGCTTCCCACCAAGGAGCAGGCTGGGCACCCAGCCGCTCCACAAACCTGTAGGAAGTGGGAATCTCTCCCCAGCCTCCCACCAAGGAGCAGGCTGGACACCCAGCCGCTCCACAAACCTGTAGGAAGTGGGAATCTCTCCCCAGCCTCCCACCAAGGAGCAGGCTGGACACCCAGCCGCTCCACAAACCTGTAGGAAGCGGGGCCCATCCCCCACCTCCTACCAAGAAGCAGACCAGGCCTCCCCCGGCCGCTCCATGCCCAGATGTCTCCAGGCCAGCTTTCAATTCAAAACTCGCATGTGCTAAACATGAAATAAACTTTCGCACTGTGATTTGCTTTTCTCTACCAGTGAACAATCTCAGCCGAGATCACACACCCGCCTCCTCCCCACCAGCCGATCTCTGGGGCAGGTTGGAAAATCGGCAACAGGAAAAACTTGGAGAAATGATTTCAAAAGCAAATTTTCTCACCACCACGCCAGGTTGTCCTGGAATCGCTAACAATACAAACTACACACTACACAACAAAAAGAACCACCTTTATACTACTCCTGTGGGATCTTGGAACATGGTGTCTCGACCTCAGGCCCGTGGCAGGGAATTCATTGCTGTCAGAAAGGAATTCCTTGCAGGATGTTTTCGGTCCAGAGGAAGGGTACCAGGTTCTCGTGTCCCTTCTGGGTGTGCCAAATAACTGTTGCCTTTTCCCCCAGCCTGGAAAAGAAACTCGAGATCATTTTAGCAAGGAGGTAATATAAAAGGGGATCTTTATTTTGAAGGTCTTCAGGAGCAGTTATGGAAAGGTGTCCATAAAAGCCCAGCCCCTTCAGGGGTGAGTACATATTTATAGCTTTTAGGAAATTAGCATAATTGATTAAGAGCACCAATAAGGAGAACAAGTGGCGATTCAATTCCCCCTCAGGTCCAGCCCCTTCCCTGGAGCCCCCCTCTCAGCACTGGCTGCACTCTGCTTATGAAATGTACCTCAGAGTTGTTCTCGGCCTTGGTTCCCAGGAAGAACTGAGATAGGACAGGGCCTTGCAACCCCCTGGGGCTTGGAGCTCTGGAATTTGTTTTGTCTTTCTGCTTAGGGAGAGGCTATGGAAAGGTACTGGAAAAACTAGCTATTAATATAGTAGGCTACAGAGCCACAAAAATATGTGCAGAGTACAGAGAACATATAAAAGAAAAAAGGCAGAAACCAAACGGCATCACCGGGAGCACAGTGCCTTAGGGCCGGGACACAAAAAGTGTCCCTTTTCTCTGAGAAAGAGAACTCTGCCCCCCAGTTTCTTGATGTCAGTTTGGAGGAGGGTTTTGGCCCTGCCAAGGCAGCCAGGGTCCTTGTTGGTGGCAGCTTGGGTCTGCGAGGAATCTTAATCCATGCGGAATTTCAGCATGCGGCTGTCAACTCCCATATATGTGGCCTTCGATTCAAACAATGGCCCTTTTCCATGTGAAAGAAAACTCAGTCCCCCAGATGCATGATGCCAGTTTTTAGGAGGCATTTAGCCCTACAATTGCAGCCAGAGTTCTAGTTGATGGCAGCGTCGGTCTGGGAAGGATCTTGATCCATGCGGCATTTCAGGTGGCGTCCGGTGTTGCCTTTTCCCCCAGCCTGGAAAAGAAACTCGAGATCATTTTAGCAAGGAGGTAATATAAAAGGGGATCTTTATTTTGAAGGTTTTCAGGAGCAGTTATGGAAAGGTGTCCATAAAAGCCCAGCCCCTCCAGGGGTGAGTACATATTTATAGCTTTTAGGAAATTAGCATAATTGATTAAGAGCACCAATAAGGAGAACAAGTGGCGATTCAATTCCCCCTCAGTTCCAGCCCCTTCCCCGGAGCCCCCCTCTCAGCACTGGCTGCACTCTGCTTATGAAAATGTACCTCAGAGTTGTTCTCGGCCTTGGTTCCCAGGAAGAACTGAGATAGGACAGGGCCTTGCAACCCCCTGGGGCTTGGAGCTCTGGAATTTGTTTGTCTTTCTGCTTAGGGAAAGGCTATGGAAAGGTACTGGAAAAACTAGCTATTAATATAGTAGGCTACAGAGCCACAAAAATATGGGCAGAGAGTACAGAGAACATATAAAAGAAAAAGGCAAGAAAACCAAACGGCATCACCGGGAGCACAGTGCCTTGTAGGGGCCGGGACACAAAAAGTGTCCCTTTCTCTGAGAAAGAGAACTCTGCCCCAGTTCTTGAGCAGTTTGGAGGAGGCGGTTTGCCCTGCAAAGCAGCCAGCGGTCCTTGTTCGGTGCACTTGGCTGTCTGCGAGGAATCTTAATCTGTGCGGAATTTCAGCATGACGCGGACAACTCCCAGATATGTGGCCCTCGATGCAAACAATGGCGCATTTCCAAGTGAAAGAAAACTCAGTCCCCCAGATGCATGATGCCAGTTTTTAGGAGGCATTTAGCCCTACAATTGCACCAAGAGTTCTAGTTGATGGCAGCTTGGGTCTGGGAAGGATCTTGATCCATGCGGCATTTCAGGTGGCGTCCGGTTGTTGCCTTTTCCCCCAGCCTGGAAAAGAAACTCGAGATCATTTTAGCAAGGAGGTAATATAAAAGGGGATCTTTATTTTGAAGGTCTTCAGGAGCAGTTATGGAAAGGTGTCCATAAAAGCCCAGCCCTCCAGGGGTGAGTACATATTTATAGCTTTTAGGAAATTAGCATAATTGATTAAGAGCACCAATAAGGAGAACAAGTGGCGATTCAATTCCCCCTCAGTTCCAGCCCCTTCCCCGGAGCCCCCCTCTCAGCACTGGCTGCACTCTGCTTATGAAAATGTACCTCAGAGTTGTTCTCGGCCTTGGTTCCCAGGAAGAACTGAGATAGGACAGGGCCTTGCAACCCCCTGTGGCTTGGAGCTCTGGAATTTTTTTTGTCTTTCTGCTTAGGGAAAGGCTATGGAAAGGTACTGGAAAAACTAGCTATTAATATAGTAGGCTACAGAGCCACAAAAATATGTGCAGAGAGTACAGAGAACATATAAAAGAAAAAAGGCAGAAACAAACGGCATCACCGGGAGCACAGTGCCTTAGGGCCGGGACACAAAAAGTGTCCCTTTTCTCTGAGAAAGAGAACTCTGCCCCCCAGTTTCTTGATGTCAGTTTGGAGGAGGGTTTTGGCCCTGCAAGGGCAGCCAGGGTCCTTGTTGGTGCCAGCTTGGGTCTGCGAGGAATCTTAATCCATGCGGAATTTCAGCATGCGGCTGTCAACTCCCAGATATGTGGCCTTCGATTCAAACAATGGCGCTTTTCCATGTGAAAGAAAACTCAGTCCCCCAGATGCATGATGCCAGTTTTTAGGAGGCATTAGCCCTACAATTGCAGCCAGAGTTCTAGCTGATGGCAGCTTGGGTCTGGGAAGGATCTTGATCCATGCGGCATTTCAGGTGGCGTCCGGTGTTGCCTTTTCCCCCAGCCTGGAAAAGAAACTCGAGATCATTTTAGCAAGGAGGTAATATAAAAAGGGGATCTTTATTTTGAAGGTCTTCAGGAGCAGTTATGGAAAGGTGTCCATAAAAGCCCAGCCCCTCCAGGGGTGAGTACATATTTATAGCTTTTAGAAAATTAGCATAATTGATTAAGAGCACCAATAAGGAGAACAAGTGGCGATTCAATTCCCCCTCAGGTCCAGCCCCTTCCCTGGAGCCCCCCTCTCAGCACTGGCTGCACTCTGCTTATGAAAATGCACCTCAGAGTTGTTCTCGGCCTTGGTTCCCAGGAAGAACTGAGATAGGACAGGGCCTTGCAACCCCCTGGGGCTTGGAGCTCTGGAATTTGTTTTGTCTTTCTGCTTAGGGAAAGGCTATGGAAAGGTACTGGAAAAACTAGCTATTAATATAGTAGGCTACAGAGCCACCAAAAATATGTGCAGAGAGTACAGAGAGAGAACATTATAAAAGAAAAAAGGCAGAAACCAAACGGCATCACCCCTTTTAGAGACTAACCAAGTACTCTGTCTGTCTAGTCTCTACTCTGCATTCAACCATTACCTCGGTTTATACAACTGGGCTATCCCACTAGTTGGCTTACACAGATGCTAATTATAACTACAGTTACTATGAACATTTCTTTTATCTAGGTTCAGTTTGGTAACCAATGAAGTGAGTGCTAACTGAAAATATTCAAGGCTCAGGTTAAGCTCTTTTGAGAGTTACTTGGTGTAGTATTTGAGTTTGCTTTCAAATTTCAACCAATTTTCTAAAAAAATTTTTCATTCAGATTTGCATAAGAACAACAACTAGTGTTAATGATTTTGTGGCTAGTAGGAAATTAAGAGCTATTTTGTTTTGTCAAAAGCCTTTAATATGATTAAACATTACATTTGGAATCACAGCTCCATGGGCACAGGCCCAATCTTTATCTTGGGGCAAAACTTACCAGGCCAGATTCTCAACTTTGACAAGTTGTCCTTATGAAGAGCTTTTGGATACATTTTGGACTAGAGTTACATGCAAATTTTAGGACCAAATTTGAATCACGGTTACCAACTGTACAGATAAGAGCTACAAAAGAACAGTTTAAATCATATCATCTCAATTTGTATCAGTCTCTGTTTTCTGGCTGTCTATGGAGCAGACGTCTTCTTAACTCTGGAGCAGTGAATTCAAGGCTCTCTGCCAGCAGCTTTGGATTTGGTGAGGGTAGTCAGGACTTGGAATGACTCTTTTTACTTAGCTCGTAAGATTACTGTCCTTTCATTCAACATAGACCTCCAGTCTCCTAGGTGAAATAGTTGCTGCTTTCTTCCTTCTAGCATGACTTTTGCTCAGTTCTAGATCTTTCATGCATATAATCAGTTCAGCTTTTGTTGATGGTACATGGATACGGTAACACTTTTCTCATGCGTTACCTGCCGTTCGTGCTGTGTACTGCATAACCTGTCTTTTGTTTGCCATCTCGCATGAAGCTGCTCTCTTCTGCATACAGCTCCCAGGCTGGCACATCTTTCAGGTCTGCTCTGCTGGAATGGTCTGCAAACAGTCAGACTTAAATACATTATCAGTTAGTGCTGGGAACAGACATACTAGCATTGACAGCAAACGTTTTCAGAATAACATTATCCAGTTTCAGTAGCATGGCATAGGGTCCATGTCTTCTATGTTCACAGAAAAAACTTACAGTGGGTTGCATGCAACTGTTTGATGTATCAATTCTTGGCTGCTGGTTGGATGCAGCAATTTTCAGTTGCTGACTGCCCTAGTTCTCCAGTTTCAGGATTATTTTAAATAATAGTAAAGAGTCCTTTGTCTTTTTTACTCACAAGGATACAGGAGAAGGTCTTTTACAAATTTAACTCAGTAAACCATTCTAAGATATTTGTTAACACAGGACTTTGCTTACTTATAGCATGGTTTAAGGGAGCCTAAAACGGCTTCTTGTTCTTTGGGCTCGGTGTTTCCCTTTTGAGTGCTTACCAGAGCAGACAAAGAGCGCTTGCTGCCCTCGCACGGCCGGGGACGGGCGCGGCATGCGGGCACCCCCGCCCAGGGGCACCCCCGGCTCGCCCGCGCTCGGCCCGTGCTGCTGCTCACAGCGGCTCTCGGGTGTCCTTAAAACAAGCTCGTTACTGTGAGGAAAGTGCGATAGTGGCCGTTTTTCCTGCTCTTAGATCTCACACTCCCGGCCGCTCTGGGCCGGTGCGGGCGGGCCCAGGAGCCAGCGAGTGCAGCCGGGCCGTGGCCGCCGCAGCGGCGCCCCGCCTACCGCCAGAGCAGGGCGAAGCAGCGCAGCGGCAGCCCCGCGTCCCGGTCGCTTCCTGGACCGCTCCCCCGCGCATCCACCGGCCTAGTGACCAGGGCAATGGCAGGAATCACCTCCGCCCCTCTCAGACGGCTGGTGCCCCGCTTCTGTCACGGGGAGTGACCGCCCTGCTCGCGGAGCCGTCCCGGAAGTCCGGGAGTCGCCCTTGCCTTAAAATCTTGGAAAAACTTTTTACAGATGGAACATAGAAAGTGGGGGCTTCTCCCCTTCCCTTACAATGGTGCGAACCGAGCTTTCTCGGCCGTTCCACAAAACTTGCTGGAAGCGAGGATCTCTCCCTCGCCTCCCACTAAGGAGCAGGCTGGACACCAGCCTCTCCACAGACCTGTAGGAAGCGAGGATTTCTCACTCGCCTCCCACCAAGGAGCAGGCTGGGCACCCAGCCGCTCCACAAACCTGTAGGAAGTGGGAATCTCTCCCCAGCTTCCCACCAAAGAGCAGGCTGGGCACCCAGCCGCTCCACAAACCTGCAGGAAGTGGGAATCTCTCCCAGCCTCCCACCAAGAGCAGGATGGACACCAGCCGCCTCCACAAACCTGTAGAAGTGCGGAATCTCTCCCCAGCTCCCACAAGGAAGCAGGCTGACACCCAGCCGCTCCACAAAACCTGTAGCGAAGCGGACTCCATCCCCACCTCCTACCAGAAAGCCAGACCAGGCCTCCCCCGAGCCGCTCCATGCCCAGATGTCTCCAGGCCAGCTTTCAATTCAAAACTCGCATGTGCAACATTGAAATAACTTTCGCACTGTGATTTGCTTTTCGCTACCAGTGAAACAATCTCAGCCGAGATCACACACCCGCCTCCTCCCCACCAGCCGATCTCTTGGGCAGGTTGGAAAATCGGCAACATGAAAAACTTGGAGAAATGATTTCAAAAGCAAATTTTCTCACCACCACGCCAGGTTGTCCTGGGATCGCTAACAATTACTGACTTTAAACAGATACACAATACCTAAACAATACACACACATACAAACTACACACTACACACCGAAAAGAACCACCTTTATACTACCTCCTGTGGGATCTTGGAACCATGGTGTCTCGACCTCCGGCCCGTGGCAGGGAATTCTTTAGATTGCTGTCAGAAGGGAATTCCTTGCAGGATGTTTTCGGTCCAGAGGAAGGGTACCAGGTTCTCGTGTCCCTTCTGGGTGTGCCAAATAACTGTTGCCTTTTCCCCCAGCCTGGAAAAGAAACTCCAGATCATTTTAGCCAGGAGGTAATATAAAAGGGGATCTTTATTTTGAAGGTCTTCAGGAGCAGTTATGGAAAGGTGTCCATAAAAGCCCAGCCCCTCCAGCGGTGAGTACATATTTATAGCTTTTAGGAAATTAGCATAATTGATTAAGAGCACCAATAAGTGAGAAACAAGTGGCCGATTCAATTTCCCCCTCAAGGTCCAGCCCCTTCCCTGGAGCCCCCCTCTCAGCACTTGGCTGCACTCTGCTTATGAATGTACCTCAGAGTTATTCTCGCGGCTTGGTTACCCAGGAAGAACTGAGATAGACAGGGCCTTGCCAACCCCCTGGGGCTTGGCAGCCTCTGAATTTGTTTGTCTTCTGCTTAGGGAAAGGCTATGGAAAGTACTGGAAAAACTAGCTATTAATATAGTAGGCTACAGAGCCACAAAATATGTGCAGAGAGATACAAGAAGAACATATAAAAGAAAAAAAAAATGGCAGAAACCAAAACGCATCACCGGAGCACAGCTGCCGTAGCGGCCCCGGGGCACCACCCCAAAAAAAAAAAAAATGTCCCCTTTTCTCTGAGAAAGAGAACTCTGCCCCCCACTTTCTTGATGTCAGTTTGGAGGAGGGTTTTGGCCCTGCAAAGGCAGCCAGGGTCCTTGTCGGTGGCAGCTTGGGTCTGCGAGGAATCTTAATCCATGCGGAATTTCAGCATGCCGCTGTCAACTCCCAGATATGTGGCCTTCGATACAAACAATGGCGCTTTTCCATGCGAAAGAAAACTCAGCCCCCGAGATCCATGATGCCAGTTTTTAGGAGGCATTTAGCCCTACAATTGCAGCCAGAAGTTCAGCTGAATGGCAGCTTGCGGTCTGGAAGATCTTGCATCCATGCGGCATTTCGTGGCGTCCGGTGTTGCCTTTTCCCCCAGCCTGGAAAAGAAACTCGAGATCATTTTAGCAAGGAGGTAATATAAAAGGGGATCTTTATTTGAAGGTCTTCAGGAGCAGTTATGGAAAGGTGTCCATAAAAGCCCAGCCCCTCCAGGGGTCAGTACATATTTATAGCTTTTAGGAAATTAGCATAATTAAGAGCACCAATAAGGAGAACAAGTGGCGATTCAATTCCCCCTCAGGTCCAGCCCCTTCCCTGGAGCCCCCCTCTCAGCCACTGGCTGCACTCTGCTTATGAAAATGTACCTCAGAGTTGTTCTTGGCCTTGGTTCCCAGCAAGAACTGAGATAGGACAGGGCCTTGCAACCCCCTGGGGCTTGGAGCTCTGGAATTTGTTTTGTCTTTCTGCTTAGGGAAAGGCTATGGAAAGGTACTGGAAAAACTAGCTATTAATATAGTAGGCTACAGAGCCACAAAATATGTGCAGAGAGTACAGACAACATATAAAAGAAAAAAAGGCCAGCGGGAAACAAACGGCACACCCGGGAGCACAGTGCCTTAGAGCGCCGGACACAAAAAGTGTCCCTTTTTCTCTGCAGAAAGAAGAAAACTTCTGCCCACCCAGTTCTTGAGTCTCAGTTTGTAGCAGGGTTTTGGCCCTGCAAAGGCAGCCAGCGCGTCCTTGTTATGGTGCAGCTTGCGTCTGCGAGGAATCTTAATCCATGCGGAATTTCAGCATGCGGCTGTCAACTCCCAGATATGTGGCCTTCGATGCAAACAAGCGCGCATTTCCATTGAAAGAAAACTCAGTCCCCAGATGCATGATTGCCATTTTTAGCAGGCCATTTAGCCCTACAATTGCCAAGCCAGAGGTCTAGCTTGATTGCGCCAGCTTGGGTCTGGGAAGGATCTTGATCCATTGCCGGCATTTCAGGTGGCGTCCGCGTGTTGCCTTTTCCCCCAGCCTGGAAAAGAAACTCGAGATCATTTTAGCAAGGAGGTAATATAAAAGGGGATCTTTATTTTTGAAGGTCTTCAGGAGCAGTTATGGAAAGGTGTCCATAAAAGCCCAGCCCCTCCAGGGGTGAGTACATATTTATAGCTTTTAGGAAATTAGCATAATTGATTAAGAGCACCAATAAGGAGAACAAGTGGCGATTCAATTCCCCCTCAGGTCCAGGCCCTTCCCTGGAGCCCCCCTCTCAGCACTGGCTGCACTCTGCTTATGAAAATGTACCTCAGAGTTGTTCTCGGCCTTGGTTCCCAGGAAGAACTGAGATAGGACAGGGCCTTGCAACCCCCTGGGGCTTGGAGCTCTGGAATTTGTTTGTCTTTCTGCTTAGGGAAAGGCTATGGAAAGGTACTGGAAAAACTAGCTATTAATATAGTAGGCTACAGAGCCACAAAAATATGGGCAGAGAGTACAGAGAACATATAAAAAGAAAAAAGGCAGAAACCAAACGCATCACCGGAAAAGTGCCTTTAGGCCGGAACACAAAAGCTGTCCCTTTTCTCTGAGAAAGAGAACTCTGCCCCCCCAGTTTCTTGATTGTCAGTTGAGGAGCCGGTTTTGGCCTGCAAAGGCAGCAGCGTCCTTGCTGTGGCAGCTTGGGGTCTGCGAGGAATCTTAATCCATGCGCGAATTTCAGCATGCGGCTGTCAACTCCCAGATATTGTGGCTTCGATGCAAACAATGGCCGCATTTCCATGTGAAAAGAAAACTCATCCCCCAGATGCATGATGCCAGTTTTTAGCGGAGCATTTAGCCCATACAATTGCAGCCAGAGTTCTAGCTGATGGCAGCTTGGTCTGGAAGGATCTTGATCCATGCGCCCATTTCACCGGTGGCGTCCGGTGTTGCCTTTTCCCCTAGCCTGAAAAGAACTCGAGATCATTTAGCAAGGAGGTAATATAAAAGGGGATATTTATTTTGAAGGTCTTCAGGAGCAGTTATGGAAAGGTGTCCATAAAAGCCCAGCCCCTCCAGGGGTGAGTAAATATTTATAGCTTTTAGGAAATTAGCATAATTAAGAGCACCAATAAGGAGAACAAGTGGCGATTCAATTCCCCCTCAGGTCCAGCCCCTTCCTTGGAGCCCCCCTCTCAGCACTGGCTGCACTCTGCTTATGAAAATGTACCTCAGAGTTTTTCTCGGCCTTGGTTCCCAGGAAGAACTGCGATAGGACAGGGCCTTGCAACCCCCTGGGGCTTGGAGCTCTGGAATTTGTTTTGTCTTTCTGCTTAGGGAAAGGCCATGGAAAAGTACTGGGAAAACTAGCTATTAATACAGTAGGCTACAGAGCTACAAATATATGTGCAAAGAGTACAGAGAACATATAAAAGAAAAAAAGCAGAAACCAAACGGCATCCATTTCCCCCTTTTTAGAGACTAACAAGACTCTGTCTTGTCTAGTCTCTACTCTGCATTCAACCATACCTCTGTTTTATACAACTGGCTATCCAACTAGTTGTTACACAGATGCTAATTATAACTACAGTTACTATGAACATTTCTTTTATCTAGGTTCAGTTTGGTAACCATGAAGTGAGTGTACTGAAGATATTCAAGGTCCATTAAGCTCTTTTGAGAGTTACTTGGTGTAGAATTTGAGTTTGCTTTCAAATTTCAACCAAATTTCTAAAAAAATTTTTCATTCAGATTTGCATAAGAACAACAACTAGTGTTAATGATTTTGTGGCTAGTAGGAAATTAAGAGCTATTTTTTTTTGTCAACAGCCTTTAATATGATTAAACATTACATTTGGAATCACAGCTCCATGGGCACAGGCCCAATCTTTATCTTGGGGCAAAACTTACCAGGCCAGATTCTCAACTTTGACAAGTTGTCCTTATGAAGAGCTTTTGAATACATTTTGGACTAGAGTTACATGCAAATTTTAGGACCAAATTTGAATCACGGTTACCAACTGTACAGATAAGAGGTACAAAAGAACAGTTTAAATC
>JAVTVJ010001903.1:0-13954 GCA_034509425.1 Eopsaltria australis | reverse complement strand
GTCGGTGGCTGCTGGAACGACACTGTGCTCGGGGGTGCAGTGGCATTAGTATTATTGTTGTTAGACATTGGTTTCGGCGCTGATGGTTTTGGCATTTTACAGTTTTTAGCAAAGTGTCCAGGGAGCCCACAATTAAAGCATTTCGGTTTGGGACGAGTGTCCGTTTCAGTGGTAAACACGGTGGGTTTGACCCTTGGATGGGACTCTCTAGTTTCTTTGGCTGGTTTTTCCCGGATCTCAGAGCACCTCTCGGTAATTAAGTCAATGGAAGGGGGCGGTTCGGCGGGTAGGGTATCTATGATACGGCGGCAGTCCTCATTAGCGTTCTGCCTTACCATTTCTAGAAGCATTTCCCGTAGCAGATCGGGATTAGTAATTGTCCGAGCCATCGCTTCGCGAAGGCGGTCTACAAAGATTACAAAGCTTTCATTGGGTCCCTGCTTGATATCAGCATAGCTTTTAATTGGTGCCAGGTCTACGGGAATACTAAACAAAATCCTCTTTGCCACATTCTGGATTTCATGCAACACCTCCTCTGGCACATTCGCAGCTTGATCTTGGGGCTTAGAAAAGTTCCCATCACCCGCTAGGTGATCCATAGTAAGTGCTGCGTTATTAGGGTCTCTTTTGTATATCTCAAGCAGCTTGTGGAGTTCTCTCCTCCACTTCTTCTCCCACACCCAATATTGGGGTTCTAATAGTAAACTTGTCATTAAACTCTTAATGTCTTTTGATACCAGGGTGGATGACTCGAAGGTTGAATTAACTAGACTTTTAAAATATGATGAATTTCGCCCAAAATCCTTTCCTGCCTTACAAATATCTTTAATGATCCACTGCGACAGTGGTTCCCACCGGGGGTTTAACCCTTGCCGGTTGTATGTAACTGGAGCAGCGAATGGAATGGCTGCAGCTGCGAAGGCTTGGCAAGCCTCCGTCGTCCCCCCTCCCGGCTCAGACCCGTGGGAACTGGAAGCCTGGGCGTGGGAAATTGGAAGGGGGGCGGGGTTCCCAGGGGGCGAGACAGGAAGGTGGGCGGGGTGCGCGACGGCAGGGGTGGAGGGTGTTGGGGGGTGGAGCAGGGAAGGCGGGAGGGGACCCGTCGGATTGACATCTCCGGCCGCAGAGGGTGGGACCGACGCGTGGCCAATCGACGCCAAGGGGGTAGGGCTAGGGGAGGGGGTTAGGGGTTTCCCGCCGCGATCTCCCGCCGCAGAGGGTGGGATCGACGCGTGACCAATCGACGCCAAGGGGGTAGGACTAGGGGAGGGGGTTAGGTGTTCCTCGCCGCGATCTCCCGCGCGCGCGCACTTCGAACAGCAAGTGCCGCAATGCGGCATTTCTCTAACGGTCACCCCGCCATCCTGTGGCGCAGTTCGTGTTTCTTTGTCGCCATCTTTATGTGGCGCCGTTAGAAAATCTAAGCAACTACGATAACCGGGGGGACTAGGCGCAACAGGCGAGACTGGGGGAGAGGGGTTAGGAATGAGGGTAAGGGTAGGGTCTGTCTCGGGTTGGCCCGTCCTGGGACAGAAGGGGTCGGTGGTCTTCCCACGCGGGTCGGGGTCTTTAGCACCCCGGATTTCTCCCCCGCGCCCACGGCAATCGGGGGGTACCTGCGTGGGTTGACTACTCGGGGTAGCGGGGTCGGGATCGAGGGAGATAAGGGGTTCATAGGGGGCAGGGGTTTCAACATCGGCAACTCTCAAACTCTCCCCATTACTCGCCCAGACACGATAAATTAAAACTTGTAAAGGAAAAAACTGTCTAACTGAATCATCTCCTCGTTCGAAAAACTCTGTTAACTTTTGTCCCACATCATCCCAAAACTGAACTCTTAGAACAACGGAAGGCTGTGAAAAGGGCACATACTTAATGATCCACTTCACAAATTTTCTTAACAGAATCTTATCAAAATTTTCCCCGCTATCTTGTAGTCTAAGTTTAACAGTATAATATAAACTAGAAATCTCCCGGTTCTTTCTTGACAGTTGGTTGCCCATTTCTGCCAAGAAATTTCTGTGCTCACCTCGGTAAAATAAAAAGAAATAAACACCGAGCTTACCGCTCTCTTAACGCACCGGCGCTCCGACGCCTTCCACGCAGCTGCGATTTCTCAGGCTACCAAGCCTCTCACTTCGGGCCACCGAGCCCCTAAAATACACGAAAACGAACTGAAATCTGGAGGTGAGGTCTCCGCCGAGAACAGCTCTCCCACTGAACTGCTGGGAGATCACTGTTCTCCCTGCAAATCCCCCCTCTAAAACAGAGGAGAAATGCAGGGGTTGGCTCTCAACGCGCGTCGTCGTCGGTGGTAAACGAGCAGTCCTGACTGGTTCGGAGAACCCAGAACGTTGGGCGCCAAACTGCCGCAGAAAAGCCGCTGAGGGGTTTTTCTGCGGATCCCCGTCCCGGGAGCCTCCTGCCGGTGGTTGCCCCGTCCCCTCCCAGCGGACCACGAATGTCCTAAGCTTTCGCTGGACAGACGTGGGAGACTAGCCGTATCCTAGGAGAGAGGGAGCGTCGGAGGATCCTTGGATTTTCCTGGGGTGCCGCGGAGAATCAGGGAGGACTCTCGCCTTGGGTAACAGAGTACTTTATTGCTCTCAATCCCGGGGCAGAAGAGCCTCGAGCTAGCTCATGCAAGGGTACATAACGGAACATGAGGGCCAATAGGGAACGACCAAAGGGGTGGAGTTGTGGAAGGGACAGGGGTTTACTTCCAATGGTAAGGAACCGCGGGGGGGGGGATAACCGGCAACAGACAAATCACAATGTACAGAACTGAGAACTCTCTGGAAGACGGGAAAGGATCAAACTTGGATAGACGAACGGGAAAACCAGTGACAAGCAACGAGGAGGAGTCATAGGAGTGGTCAGCATTCAGACTATATCCCAGACGTCTTTATCCTGGGGGTGGAACTAGGATCTTTCCACCACGAATTCTCACGGGGTTTCTGGGGTTTTAATTCCATGCTTATAACTCCTACAAGCCACTAGACTGTCAAAAGATAACCACTGTTGTGTCACAACAGAGACGCTAGGGTCATAATAGGGCACATGCGGTGTCACAATACAGCTCCTTTATGTCACAATAGAGCCACCATGGTGTCACCATAGAGCCATGTTAGTGTCAGAGTAGAGCGACTAGTGTCACAATAGAGCCACTCTATTGTCAGAAACACCGTTGCGTCACAATTGAGCCGCTAGTGTCACAAGAGAGCCCAGAGAGTGTCACAATGGGGCCCCTAGAGTGACGTAAGAGAGCCACTTTAATATCACTGTCAAACCATTAGAGCATCACAATAGAGTCACTCGTGTCACAACAGTTCCACTAGAGTGTCCCAGCAGAGCCATTATTGTGTCACAATAGAGCCGCTCTAGGCTCCCAAAAGAGCCACTATGGGGTCACAATGGAGTGATTCTAGTGTCACAAGAGAGCAACTATAGTGTAACAATAGAGCAACTCTTGTGTCACAATACAGCAGCTATAGGGTCACAATAGACACTGTAAAATCACAATTCAGCCACGGTAATTTTACAATAGAGCCGCTAGTGTCACAAGTGAGCCACTATTCTGTCACAATAGAGTCACTGGTAGAAAAATTAGACTGCTGTTTTACTGCAACAATACAACCACCAATGTGTCACAACAGTGCCGCCACTGAAACAATAGAGCCACTAGACTGTCAAAAGACAAACACTGTTGTGTCACAACAGAGCCGCTAGCGTCATAATAGGGCCCATGCGGTGTCACAATACAGCTCCATTATGTCACAATAGAGCCACCATGGTGTCACCATTGAGCCACGTTAGTGTCACAATAGAGCCACTCGTGTCAAAATAGAGCCACTCCACTGTCATCATAGAAACACCATTGTGTCCCAATTGAGCCGCTAGTGTCACAAGAGAGCCCAGAGAGTGTCACAATGGAGCCCAGAGAGTGTCGCAGTAGAGCCACTCTAATATCACTGTCGAAATACTGGTGTATCATAATGGAATCACTCATGTCACAACTGTTCCACTGGAGTGTCCCAGCAGAGCCATTATTGTGTCACAATAGGGCCACTCTAGGCTCACAATAGAGCCACTATACTGTCACAATAGCTCCTCTATAGTGTCCCAGTACATCCACTCTAGTGTCACGAGAAAGTCATTATTGTATCACAATGAAACACCTATAGTGCCACAGTAGAGAGTCACAATTGTGTCACAATAGAGCCACTAGAGGGTCACAATGGAGTCACTCTATAGTCACAAGAGAGCAACTAGCGTGTCACAATACAGCAGCTATAGTGTCACAAGGGAGCCACTGTATTCTCACAAGAGAGCCACTCTAATGTCACAAGTGAGCCACTGGTGTCGCAATAGAGGTACAGAAGCTGCACAATGCAGCCACCACTGTGCCACAATAGTGCCGCTGGTGTAACTATAGAGCCACTCGAATGTCAGAATTCAGCTACAATGGTGTCAAAATAGAGCCAATATTGTGTCACAATACAGCCACTATTGTGGCACAAGAAAGCAACTCTAGTGGCACAAAAGAGCCACTCGTGTAACAATTAGATAGCCATTCTACTGCCACAATACAGCCACTATTGTGTCACAATAGTGCCGCCACTGAAACAATAGAGCCACTAGACTGTCAAAAGAGAAACACTGTTGTGTCACAACAGAGCCACTTGGGTCATAATAGTGCATCAATGGTGTCACAATAGAGCACCTTTATGTCACAATAGAGCCACCATGGTGTCACCATAGAACCACATTGGTGTCACAGTAGAGCGACTAGTGTCACAATAGAGCCACTCTACTGTCATAGAAACACCATTGTGTCACAATTGAGCCGCTAGTGTCACAAGAGAGCCCAGAGAGTGTCACAATGGAGCCCAGAGAGTGTCGCAGTAGAGCCACTCTAATATCACGCTAGAACACTAGAGTATCACAATAGAGTCCCTAGTGTCACAACAGTTCCACCCGAGTGTCCCTGCAGAGCCATTATTGTGTCACAATAGGGCCGCTCTAGGCTCACAATAGAGCCACTATACTGTCCCCATAGCACCACTAGAGTGTCACAATACTGCCACTGTAGTGCCACACTACATCCACTCTAGTGTCACAAGAAAGCCATTCTTGTGTCACAATGAAACAATTCTAGTGCCACAGTAGAGCCACTATTGTGTCCTAATAGATCCACTATTGTGTCACAATAGAGCCACTAGAGGGTCACAATGGAGTCACTCTATTGTCACAAGAGAGCAACTAGAGTGTCACAATACAGCAGCTATAGTGTCACAATAGAGATGCTGTAGTGTCACAAGTGAGCCACTGTAATCTAGCAAGGGAGCCACTCTAAGGTCACAAGAGAGGCACTGGTGTCACAATAGAGCTACTCTAGCTTTACAATGTAGCCACCATTGTGCCACAATCGTGCCGCTACTGTCAGAATAGAGCCACGCGAATGTCACAATACCGCGGCAATGGTGTCACAATACAGGCAAAATCATGTCCAAATAGAGCCACTATCATGTCCACATAGAGCCACTATCATGTCATCATAGAGCCACTCTGGGGTCACAGTACATCCACTATTGTGTCACAATACAGCCACTATTGTGTCACAATCAAGCAACTCCAGTGTCACAATAGAGCCATTAGTGTAACAATTAGACTGCCATTACACTGCCACAATACAGCCACGATTGTGTCACAACAGTGCCGCCACTGAAACAATAGAGCCACTAGACTGTCAAAAGAGAAACACTGTTGTGTCACAACAGAGCCACTTGGGTCATAATGATGCATAAATGGTGTCACAATACTGCTCCTTTATGTCACAATATAGCCACCATGGTGTCACCATAGAGCCACGTTAGTGTCACAATAGAGAGACTAGTGTCACAATAGAGCCACTCAACTGTGAGAAACACCGTTCTGTCACAACTGAGACACTAGTGTCACAAGAGAGCCCAGAGAGTGTCACAATGGGGCCCCTGGAGTGACGTAAGAGAGCCACTTTAATATCACTGTCAAACCACTAGAGCATCACAATAGAGTCACTCGTGTCGATACAGTTCCACTAGAGTGTCCCAGCAGAGCCATTATTGTGTCACAATAGAGCCACTCTAGGCTCACAATAGAGCCACTATGGGGTCACAATGGAGTGATTCTAGTGTCACAAGAGAGCAACTATAGTGTAACAATAGAAAAACTATTGTGTCACAATACAGCAGCTATAGGGTCACAATAGACACTGTAATATCACAAGTCAGCCACGGTAATTTTACAATAGAGCCGCTAGTGTCACAAGTGAGCCACTATTATGTCACAATACAGCCAGCATGGTGTCACAATCGAGCCACTATTCTCTCACAATAAAGTCACTTGTACAAAAATTAGACTGCTGTTATACTGCCACAATACAGCTACCAATGTGTCACAATAGTGCCGCCACTGAAACAATAGAGCCACTAGACTGTCAAAAGAGAAACACTGTTGTGTCACAACTGAGCCACTTGGGTCATAATAGGGCCCATGCGGTGTCACAATAGAGCTCCTTTATTTCACAATAGAGCCACCATGGTGTCACAATAGAGCCACGTTAATGTAACAGTAGAGCGACTAGTGTCCCAACAGAGCCACTCTACTGTCATCATAGAAACACCGTTGTGTCACAATTGAGCCGCTAGTGTCACAAGAGAGCCCAGAGAGTGTCACAATGGAGCCCAGAGAGTGTCGCAGTAGAGCCACTCTAATATCACTGTCGAACTACTAGAGTATCATAATGGAATCACTAGTGTCACAACAATTCCACCTGAGTGTCCCAGCAGAGCCATTATTGTGTCACAATAGGGCCACTCTAGGCCCACAATAGAGCCACTATACTGTCACAATAGCTCCTCTATAGTGTCACAGTACATCCACTCTAGTGTCACGAGAAAGTCATTATTGTATCACAATGAAACATCTATAGTGCAACAGTAGAGAGTTACAATTGTGTAACAATAGAGCCACTAGAGGGTCACAATGGAGTCCCTCTATAGACAGAAGAGAGCAACTAGCGTGTCACAATACAGCAGCTATAGTGTCACAAGGGAGACACTGTATTCTCACAAGAGAGCAACTAGCGTGTCACAATACAGCAGCTATCGTGTCACAAGGGAGCCACTGTATTCTCAAAGAGAGCCACTCTAATGTCACAAGTGAGCCACTAGTGTCACAATAGAGGTACTGAAGCTCCGCAATGTAGCCACCACTGTGCCACAACAGGTGCCGCTACTGTAACTATAGAGCACCCTAATGTCACAATTCAGCTACAATGATGTGAAATAGAGCCAATATTGTGTCACAATACAGCCACTATTGTGGCACAAGAAAGCAACTCTAGTGGCACAAAAGAGCCACTAGTGCAACAATTAGATAGCCATTATACTGCCACAATACAGCCACTATTGTGTCACAATAGTGCCGCCACTGAAACAATAGAGCCACTAGACTGTCAAAAGAGAAACACTGTTGTGTCACAACAGAGCCACTTGGGTCATAATAGTGCATCAAGGGTGTCACAACAGAGCTCCTTTATGTCACAATAGAGCCACCATGGTGTCACAATAGAACCATGTTAGTGTCACAGTAGAGCGACTAGTGTCACAATAGAGCCACTCTACTGTCATCATAGAAACACCATTGTGTCCCAATTGAGCCGCTAGTCACAAGAGAGCCCAGAGAGTGTCACAATGGAGCCCAGAGAGTGTCGCAGTAGAGCCACTCTAATATCACTCTAGAACACTAGAGTATCACAATAGAGTGCCTAGTGTCCACAACAGTTCCACTGGAGTGTCCCAGCAGAGCCATTATTGTGTCACAATAGAGCCACTCTAGGCTCACAATAGAGCCACTATGGGGTCACAATTGAGTCACTCTAGTGTCACAATAGAGCAACTATTGTGTCACAATACAGCAGCTATAGGGTCACAATAGACACTGTAATATCACAAGTGAGCCACGGTAATTTTATAATAGAGCCGCTAGTGTCACAAGTGAGCCACTATGTCCTGGTTTGAAGGACAGGTGTCTGTTAAGGAAGGCAGGAGCCTCCTTGGAATGGGAAACTGTAATCCTCTCCCTCCGAATTATTATAAATTTGAAATCAAGAGGCTCTCAGGCAAAGATATGGGAATAGGAATAACAGTTCTTTACTACTATCTAAAACAAGGATAACAAATAACAACAACTATTACCGTTGACCAACAAACAGAACCAGAAACCCAGTGGCAGCCTGCTCGGCTTCAGGCACCTTTTCCCTTTGGTGCAGTTCCAGTCACAGCCTGCAGGGCGCTCTGGTGCGTGATTCCCCGGTGGCTGCAGGGGCGCTCCGGCGTGAGCTCAGTAGCACACGGCGATGGCGACTGCCCGAAGCACGGAGTGATGGAGGAGAGCCTTGCTCACAGACCCTCGGGAGGGGCAGCTGGTGTTGGTGCCACAGCAGGATCCCCGGACACAGGGAGCTGGGACGGTAAAGGGTCTCCACGTGCAGGGAAAAACCCCGCTACAATGTAGCGGAGAAAGCGGGCTGGTGGCAGGCAGGTCGGCTCCGGATGGGGCAGAGGGCAGAGACTCACAGCAGACAGACCGGCAGCTCCGCGCTGGCTTCTCAGGGGCCGTGGGTTCAGCAGACAGCAGCTCCGACCGTCCAGCTCCGAGGGTCCCGAGCAAGAAGGCGTGACCTCCCTCTGCCCTTGCTTTTCAGTCTCTCCAAATCTCGCGTTACCAGGCTCTGCTTCCATGAGGGGCAATTTTGCCCCACCCTGCCAAGGAGAAAGGCTACAGCCTTGTGCTTTGTTTCTCTTAAGTACCCAGTCATTTGTGTCCTAGCAACCCATGGGAGAAAAATTCCTGAGGAAAAGAACTAGATCCAACCTTCAACACACTGTTATGTCACAATACAGCCAGCATGGTGTCACAATAGAGCCACTATTCTGTCACAATAGAGTCACTGGTACAAAAATTAGACTGCTGTTATACTGCCACAATACAGCCACCAATGTGTCACAATAGTGCCGCCACTGAAAATATAGAGCCACTAGACAGTCAAAAGAGAAACACTGTTGTGTCACAACAGAGCCGCTAGCGTCATAAAAGGGCCCATGCGGTGTCACAATACCGCTCCTTTATGTCACAATAGAGCCACCATGGTGTCACCATAGAACCAGGTTAGTGTCACAATAGAGCGACTAGTGTCACTGTAGATCCACTCTACTGTCATCATAGAAACACCGTTGTGTCCCAATTGAGCTGCTAGTGTCACAAGAGAGCCCAGAGAGTGTCCCAATAGAGCCACTCTAATATCACTGTCGAACTACTAGAGTATCATAATGGAATCACTAGTGTCACAACAGTTCCACCCGAGTGTCCCAGCAGACACATTATTGTGTCACAATAGGGCCACTCTAGGCTCACAGTAGAGCCACTATACTGTCACAATAGCTCCTCTATAGTGTCACAGTACATCCACTCTAGTGTCACGAGAAAGTCATTATTGTATCACAATGAAACATCTATAGTGCCACAGTAGAGAGTCACAATTGTATCACAATAGAGCCACTAGAGGGTCACAATGGAGTCACTCGATAGTCACAAGAGAGCGACTAGCGTGTCACAATACAGCAGCTATAGTGTCACAAGGGAGCCACTGTATTCTCACAAGAGAGCCACTCTAATGTCACAAGTGAGCCACTAGGGTCACAATAGAGGTACTGAAGCTGCACAATGCAGCCACCACTGTGCCACAATAGTGCCGCTGGTGTAACAATAGAGCCACTCGAATGTCACAATTCCGCTACAATGGTGTCAAAATAGAGCCAATATTGTGTCACAATACAGCCACTATTGTGGCACAAGAAAGCAACTCTAGTGGCACAAAAGAGCCACTAGTGCAACAATTAGATAGCCATTCTACTGCCACAATACAGCCACTATTGTGTCACAATCAAGCAACTCCAATGTCACAATAGAGCCATTAGTGTAACAATTAGACTGCCATTATACTGCCACAATACAGCCACTATTGTGTCACTACATTGCCGCCACTGAAACAATAGAGCCACTAGACTGTCAAAAGAGAAACACTGTTGTTTAACAACAGAGCCACTTGGGTCATAATTGTGCATCAAGGGTGCCACAATAGAGCACCTTTATGTCACAATAGAGCCACCATGGTGTCACAATAGAACCACGTTTGTGTCACAGTAGAGCCACTAGTGTCACAATAGAGCCACTCTACTGTCATCATACAAACACCGTTGTGTCACAATTGAGCCGCTAGTGTCACAAGAGAGCCCAGAGAGTGTCACAATGGAGCCCAGAGAGTGTCGCAGTAGAGCCACTCTAATATCACTCTAGAACACTAGAGTATCACAATAGAGACCCTAGTGTCACAACAGTTCCACTGGAGTGTCCCAGCAGAGCCATTATTGTGTCACAACAGGGCCGCTCTAGGCTCACAATAGAGCCACTATACTGTTCCCATAGCACCACTAGAGTGTCACAATACTGCCACTGTAGTGTCACACTACATCCACTCTAGTGTCACAAGAAAGCTATTCTTCTGTCTCAATGAAACAATTCTAGTGCCCCAGTAGAGCCACTATTGTGTCCTAATAGATCCACTATTGTGTCACAATAGAGCCACTAGAGGGTCACAATGGAGTCACTCTTTTGTCACAAGAGAGCAACTAGAGTGTCACAATACAGCAGCTGTAGTGTCACAATCGAGATGCTGTAGTGTCACAAGTGAGCCACTGTAATCTCGCAAGAGAGCCACTCTAATGTCACAAGAGAGCCACTAGTGTCACAATAGAGCTACTCTAGCTTTACAATGTAGCCACCATTGTGACACAATCGTGCCGCTACTGTCACTATAGAGCCACTCTAATGTCACAATACAGCTACAATGGTGTCACAATACAGCTACAATGGTGTCACAATACAGGCAAAATCACGTCCAAATAGAGCCACTATCATGTCCACATAGAGCCACTATCATGTCATCATAGAGCCACTCTAGGGTCACAGTACATCCACTGTTGTGTCACAATACAGTCACTATTGTGTCCCAAAAAAGCAACTCCAGTGTCACAGTAGAGCCATTAGTGTAACAATTAGACTGCCATTATACTGCCACAATACAGCCACGATTGTGTCACAACAGTGCCGCCACTGAAAATATAGAGCCACTAGACTGTCAAAAGAGAAACACTGTTGTGTCACAACAGAGCCGCTAGGGTCATAATAGGGCCCATGCGGTGTCACAACACAGCTCCTTTATGTCACAATAGAGCCACCATGGTGTCACCATAGAGCCACATTAGTGTCACAATAGAGCGACTAGTGTCACAATAGAGCCACTCGACTGTCAGAAACACCGTTCTGTCACAATTGAGCCACTAGTGTCACAAGAGAGCCCAGAGAGTGTCACAATGGGGCCCCTAGAGTGACGTAAGAGAGCCACTTTAATATCACTGTCAAATCACAAAAGAGTCACTCGTGTCACAACAGTTCCACTAGAGTGTCCCAGCAGAGCCATTATTGTGTCACAATAGAGCCACTCTAGGCTCACAATAGAGCCACTATGGGGTCACAATGGAGTGATTATTGTGTCACAAGAGAGCAACTATAGTGTAACAATAGAGCAACTATTGTGTCACAATACAGCAGCTATAGGGTCACAATAGACACTGTAATATCACAAGTCAGCCACGGTAATTTTATAATAGAGCCGCTAGTGTCACAAGTGAGCCACTATGTCCTGGTTTGAAGGACAGGTGTCTGTTAAGGAAGGCAGGAGCCTCCCTTGGAATGGGAAACTGTAATCCCTCTCCCTCCGAATTATTATAAATTTGAAATCAAGAGGCTCTCAGGCAAAGATATGGGAATAGGAATAACAGTTCTTTACTAATATCTAAAACAAGGATAACAAATAACAACTATAACGTTGACCAACAAACAGAACCAGAAACTTAGTGGCAGCCTGCTCGGCTTCAGGCACCTTTCCCTTTGGTGCAGTTCCAGTCACAGCCTGCAGGGGCGCTCTGGGTGCGGTGATTCCCCGGTGCCTGCAGGGGGCGCTCTGGCGTGAGCTCAGGTAGCACACGGCAAATGGCGACTGCCCGAAGCACGGAGGGATGGAGGAGAGCCCTTGCTCCACAGACTCTCGGGAGGGGCAGCTGGTGTTGGTGCCACAGCAGGATCCCGGGACACAGGGAGCTGGGACGGTAAGGGGTCTCCACGGGCAGGGAAAAACCCCGCTACAATGTAGCGGAGAAAAGCGGGCTGGTGGCAGGCAGGTCGGCTCCGGATGAGGCAGAGGGCAGAGACTCACAGCAGACAGACCGGCAGCTCTGCGCTGGCTTCTCAGGGGCCGTGGGTTCAGCAGACAGCACCTCCGACCGTCCAGCTCCGAGGGTCCCGAGCAAGAAGGCGTGACCTCCCTCTGCCCTTGCTTTTCAGTCTCTCCAAATCTCGCGTTACCAGGCTCTGCTTCCATGAGGGGCAATTTTGCCCCACCCTGCCAAGGAGAAAGGCTACAGCCTTGTGCTTTGTTTCTCTTAAGTACCCAGTCATTTGTGTCCCAGCAACCCATGGGAGAAAAATTCCTGAGGAAAAGAACTAGATCCAACCTTCAACACACTGTTATGTCACAATACAGCCAGCATGGTGTCACAATAGAGCCACTATTCTGTCACAATAGAGTCACTGGTACAAAAATTAGACTGCTGTTATACTGCCACAATACAGCCACCAATGTGTCACAATAGTGCCGCCACTGAAAATATAGAGGCACTAGACTGTCAAAAGAGAAACACTGTTGTGTCACAACAGAGCCGCTAGCGTCATAAAGGGCCCATGCGGTGTCACAATACCGCTCCTTTATGTCACAATAGAGCCACCATGGTGTCACCATAGAGCCACGTTAGTGTCACAATAGAGCGACTAGTGTCACTGTAGATCCACTCTACTGTCATCATAGAAACACCGTTGTGTCCCAATTGAGCTGCTAGTGTCACAAGAGAGCCCAGAGAGTGTCACAATGGAGCCCAGAGAGTGTCCCAATAGAGCCACTCTAATATCACTGTCGAACTACTAGAGTATCATAATGGAATCACTAGTGTCAGCAACAGTTCCACCCGAGTGTCCCAGCAGACACATTATTGTGTCACAATAGGGCCACTCTAGGCTCACAGTAGAGCCACTATACTGTCACAATAGCTCCTCTATAGTGTCACAGTACATCCACTCTAGTGTCACGAGAAAGTCATTATTGTATCACAATGAAACATCTATAGTGCCACAGTAGAGAGTCACAATTGTGTCACAATAGAGCCACTAGAGGGTCACAATGGAGTCACTCGATAGTCACAAGAGAGCGACTAGCGTGTCACAATACAGCAGCTATAGTGTCACAAGGGAGCCACTGTATTCTCAAAAGAAGCCACTCTAATGTCACAAGTGAGCCACTAGGGTCACAATAGAGGTACTGAAGCTCCACAATGCAGCCACCACTGTGCCACAATAGTGCCGCTGGTGTAACAATAGAGCCACTCTAATGTCACAATTCCGCTACAATGGTGTCAAAATAGAGCCAATATTGTGTCACAATACAGACACTATTGTGGCACAAGAAAGCAACTCTAGTGGCACAAAAGAGCCACTAGTGCAACAATTAGATAGCCATTCTACTGCCACAATACAGCCACTATTGTGTCACAATCAAGCAACTCCAATGTCACAATAGAGCCATTAGTGTAACAATTAGACTGCCATTATACTGCCACAATACAGCCACTATTGTGTCACAACAGTGCCGCCACTGAAACAATAGAGCCACTAGACTGTCAAAAGAGAAACACTGTTGTGTCACAACAGAGCCACTTGGGTCATAATAGTGCATCAAGGG
>JAVTVJ010001902.1:0-16422 GCA_034509425.1 Eopsaltria australis | reverse complement strand
CAGAGTTCTCTTTCTCAGAGAAAAGGGACACTTTTTTTATACAGGCCTTAAGGCACTCTGCTCCCTGCTGACTCCTGAGAATTCGTATGGATCAAGATTCCTCGCAGTCCCAAGGTGCCACAATAAAGAGCCCTGGCTGCCCTTGCAGGGCCAAAACCCTCCTCCAAACTGACATCAAGAAACTGGGGGGCAGAGTTCTCTTTCTCAGAGGAAAGGGACACTTTTTGTTTCTCGGCCCTAAGGCACTGTGCTCCCTGCTGCCTCCTTAAATTCCGTATGGATCAAGATTCCTCGCAGACCCAAGCTGCCACCGACATGGACACTGGCTGCCCTTGCAGGGCCAAACCCTCCTCCAAACTGACATCAAGAAACTGGGGGGCAGAGTTCTCTTTCTCAGAGAAAAGGGACACTTTTTTTCCCGGCCCTAAGGCACTCTGCTCCCGGACGCCACCTGAAATGCCACACGGATCAAGATCCTTCCCAGACCCAAGCTGCCATCAACTAGAACTCTGTCTGCAATTGTAGGGTAAATGCCGCCTAAAAACTGGCATCATGGATCTGGGGGACTGAGTTTTCTTTCACTTGGAAATTCGCCATTGTTTGCATCGAAGGCCACATATCTGGGAGTTGACAGCCGCATGCTGAAATTCCGCATGGATTAAGATTCCTCGCAGACCCAAGCTGCCACCGAGAAGGACCCTGGCTGCCCTTGCAGGCCAAAACCCTCCTCCAAACTGACATCAAGAAAGTGGGGGGCAGAGTTCTCTTTCTCAGAGAAAAGGGACACTTTTTGTGTCCCGGCCCTAAGGCACTGTGCTCCCGGACGCCACCTGAAATGCCACACGTATAAAGATCATTCCCAGTCCCAAGCTGCCATCAACTAGAACTCTGGCTGCAATTGTAGGGCTAAATGCCTCCTAAAAAACTGGCATCATGGATCTGGGGGACTGAGTTTTCTTTCACATGGAAAAGCGCCATTCTTTGTATCGAAGGCCACATATCTGGGAGTTGACAGCCGCATGCTGAAATTCCGCATGGATTAAGATTCCTCGCAGACCCAAGGTGCCACCAACAAGGACCCTGGCTGCCCTTGCAGGGCCAAAACCCTCCTCCAAACTGACATCAAGAAACTGGGGGGCAGAGCTCTCTTTCTCAGAGAAAAGGGACACTTTTTGTGTCCCGGCCCTAAGGCACTCTGCTCCCTCACGCCACCTGAAAGTCCGTATGAATCAAGAATATTCGCTGACGCAAGCTGCCATCAACCAGGACTCTGGTTGCATTTGTAGGGCTAAAACCCTCCACCAAATCGACATCATGAATCTGGGGCCCTAAGTTTTCTTTCACGTGGAAAAGTGCCATCATTTGTATCGGAGGCCCCCTGTCTGGGAGTCGACTGCCGCGCCTCTTCAAATCCGATAGCAAGATCCCTCCACAGACCAAGCTGCACCAGAAGACCCTGGGCCCTTCAGGCCAAAACCATCCTCCAAACTGACATCAAGAAACTGGGGGGAAGAGTTCTCTTTCTCAAAGAAAACGGACACTTTTGTGTCCCGGCCCTAAGGCACTCTGCTCCCTGCTGCCTCCTGAAAATTCGTATGGATCAAGATTCCACGAATACCCAAGGTGCCACAATAAAGAGCCCTTGCTGCACTTGCAGGGCCAAAACCCTCCTCCAAACTGACATCAAGAAACTTAGGGGCAGAGTTCTCTTTCTCAGAGAAAAGGGACACTTTTTGTTTCTTGGCCCTAAGGCACTGTGCTTCCTGCTGCCTCCTGAAATACCGTATGGATCAGGATTCCTCGCTGAGGAGATGCATCAACTAGACCTCTGGCATTTGTACGGCCAAAAACCCTCCTCCAAAACGACATTCAAAGAAACTGGGCTTAGAGTTCTCTTTTCTCAGAGGAAAACGGACACTTTTCTGTGTCCCGGCTCTAAGCCACGTGCTCCCGGACGCCACCTGAAATGCCACACGGATCAAGATCCTTCCCAGACCCAAGCTGCCATCAACTAGAACTCTGGCTGCAAATGTAGGGCTAAATGCCTCCTAAAAACTGGCATCATGGATCTGGGGGACTGAGTTTTCTTTCACATGGAAAAGCGCCAACGTTTGTATCGGAGGCCCCGTGTCTGGGAGTTGACTGCTGCGTGCGGAAATTCCGCACATATTAAGATTCCTCGCAGACCCAAGCTGCCACCAAAAAGGACACTGACTGTCCTTGCAGGGCCAAAACCCTCCTCCAAACTGACATCAAGAAACTGGGGGGCAGAGTTCTCTTTCTCAGAGAAAAGGGACACTTTTTGTGTCCTGGCCCTAAGGCACGCTGCTCCCGGACGCCACCTGAAATTCCGTATGGATCAAGATTATTCGCTGACGCAAGCTACTATCAACTACGACTCTGGTTGCATTTGTAGGGCAAAACACCTCCACCAAACAGACATCATGAATCTGGGGGCCTCAGTTTTCTTTCACGTGGAAAAGTGCCATCATTTGTATCGTAGGCTCCATGTCCAAGAGTCGACTGCCGCCTCTTCAAATTCCGCATGGAGCAAAATCCCTCACAGACCCAAGCTGCCACCGAGTAGGACCCTGGCTTCCCTTGCAGGGCCAAAATCCTCCTCCAAACTGACATCAAGAAACTGGGGGTTAGAGTTCTCTTTCTCAGAGAATAGGGACACTTTTTCGGTCCTGGCCCTAAGGCACTCTGCTCCCGGATGCCACCTGAAATGCCGCATGGATCAAGATCCTTCCAAGACCCAAGCTGCCATCAACTAGAACTCTGGCTGCAATTGTAGGGCTAAATGCCTCCTAAAAACTGGCATCATGCATCTGGAGGACTGAGTTTTCTTTCACATGGAAAAGCACCATTGTTTGTATCGAAGGCCACATATCTGGGAGTTGAAAGACGCATGCTGAAATTCCACATGGATTAAGATTCCTTGTAGACCCAAGCTGCCACCAACAAGGACCCTGGCTGCCTTTGCAGGGAGAAAACCCTCCTCCAAACTGACATCAAGAAACTGGGGGGCAGAGCTATCTTTCTCAGAGGAAAGGACACTTTTTTTGTCGTGGCCCTAAGGCACTGTGCTCCCGGACGCCACCTGAAATTCCGTATGAGTCAAGATTATTCGCTGAAGCAAGCTGCCATCAACCAGGACTCTGGTTGTATTTGTAGGGCTAAAACCCCCCACAAAGCCGATATTAAGAATCTGGGGGCCTAAGTTTTCTTTCACGTGGAAAAGTGCCATCATTTGTATCGTAGGCCCCCTGTCTGGGAGTCGACTGCCGCCTCTTCAAATTCCGCATGGAGCAAGATCCCTCACAGACCCAAGCTGCCACCGACAAGGACCCTGGCTGCCCTTGCAGGGCCAAAACCCTCCTCCAAACTGACATCAAGAAACTGGGGGGCAGAGTTCTCTTTCTCAGAGTAAAGGGAAACTTTTTGTTTCTCGGCCCTCTAGTATGTGCTCCCGGACGCCACCTGAAATGCCACATGGATCAAGATCCTTCCCAGACCCAAGCTGCCATCAACTAGAATTCTGGCTGCAATTGTAGGGCTAAATGCCTCCTAAAAACTGGCATCATGCATCTGGGGGACTGAGTTTTCTTTCACATGGAAATGCGCCATTGTTTGCATCGAAGGCCACATATCTGGGAGTTGACAGCCGCATGCTGAAATTCCGCATGGATTAAGATTCCTCGCAGACCCAAGCTGCCACCAAAGAGGACACTGACTGCCCTTGCAGGGCCAAAACCCTCCTCCAAACTGACATCAAGAAACTGGGGGGCAGAGTTCTCTTTCTCAAAGAAATGGGACACTTTTTGTGTCCCGGCCCTCAGGCACAGCGCTCGCGGACGCCACCTGAAATTCCGTATGGATCAAGATTATCTGCTGACGCAAGCTGCCATCAACCAGGACTCTGGTTGCATTTGTAGGGCCAAAACCCCTCAACCAAAAAGGCGTCATGAATCTGGGGGCCTCAGTTTTCTTTCCCGTGGAAAAGTGCCATCATTTGTATTGTAGGCTCCATGTCTGGGAGTCGACTACCGCCTCTTCAAATTCCGCATGGAGCAAGATCCCTCACAGACCCAAGCTGCCACCGACTAGGACCCTGGCTGCCCTTGCAGGGCCAAAACCCTCCTCCAAACTGACATCAAGAAAGTGGGGGGCAGAGTTCTCTTTCTCAGAGAAAAGGGACACTTTTTGTGTCCCGGCCCTAAGGCACTCTGCTCCCGGACGCCACCTGAAATGCCACTCGTATAAAGATCCTTCCCATACCCAAGCTGCTATCAACTAGAACTCTAGCTGAAATTGTTGGGCTAAATGCCATTAAAAGCTGGCATCATGCATGTGGGGGACTGAGTTTTCTTTCACTTGGAAATGCGCCATTGTTTGCATCGAAGGCCACATATCTGGGAGTTGACAGCCGCATGCTGAAATTCCGCATGGATTAAGATTCCATCACAGACCCAAGCTGCCACCGACAAGGACCCTGACTGCCTTGCAGGGCCAAAACCCTCCTCCAAACTGACATCAAGAAACTGGGGGGCAGAGTTCTCTTTCTCAGAGAAAAGGGACACTTTTTGTGTCCCGGCCCTAAGGCACTCTGCTCCCGGACGCCACCTGAAATTCCGTATGGATCAAGATTATTCGCTGACGCAAGCTGCCATCAACCAGGACTCTGGTTGCATTTGTAGGGCTTAAACCCCCCACAAAACCGATATCATGAATCTGGGGGCCTAAGTTTTCTTTCACGTGGAAAAGTGCCATCATTTGTATCGTAGGCCCCCTGTCTGGGAGTCGACTGCCGCCTCTTCAAATTCCCCATGGAGCAAGATCCCTCACAGACCCAAGCTGCCACCGACAAGGACCCTGGCTGCCCTTGCAGGGCCAAAACCCTCCTCCAACTGACATCAAGAAACTGGGGGGCAGAGTTCTCTTTCTCAGAGAAAAGGGACACTTTTTGTGTCCCGGCCCTAAGGCACTGTGCTCCCTGCTGCCTCCTGAAAATTCGTATGAATCAAGATTCCTCGCAGACCTAAGGTGCCACAATAAAGAGCCTTGGCTGCCCTTGCAGGGCCAAAACCCTCCTCCAAACTGACATCAAGAAACTGGGCGGCAGAGTTCTCTTTCTCAGAGAAAAGGGACACTTTTTGTGTCCCGGCCCTAAGGCACTGTGCTCCCTGCTTCCTCCTGATATTCTGTATGTATCAAGATTCCTCGCAGACCCAAGCAGCCACTGACAAGGACCATGGCTGCCCTTGCAGGGCCAAAACCCTCCTCCAAACTGACATCAAGAAACTGGGGGGGCAGAGTTCTCTTTCTCAGAGAAAAGGGACACTTTTTGTGTCCCGGCCCTAAGGCACTGTGCTCCAGGATGCCTCCTGAAATTCCGTATGGATCAAGATCCCTCACAGACCCAGCTGCCACCGACAAGGACCCTGGCTGCCCTTGCAGGGCCAAAACCCTCCTCCAAACTGACATCAAGAAACTGGGGGGCAGAGTTCTCTTTCTCAGAGAAAAGGGACACTTTTTGTGTCCCGGCCCTAAGGCACTCTGCTCCCTGCTGCCTCTTCAAATTCCGTATGGATCAAGATTCCTCGCAGACCAAGCTGCCACCGAGAAGGACCGTGGCTGCCCTTGCAGGGCCAAAACCCACATCCAAACTGACATCAAGAAACTGGGGGGCAGAGTTCTCTTTCTCAGAGAAAAGGGACACTTTTTGTGTCCCGGCCCTAAGGCACTGTGCTCCCGGACGCCACCTGAAATTCCGTATGGATCAATATTATTCGCTGACGCAAGCTGCTATCAACCAGGACTCTGGTTGCATTTGTAGGGAAAAACACCTCCACCAAACAGACATCATGAATCTGGGGGACTGAATTTTCCTTCACGTGGAAAAGTGCCATCATTTGTATCGTAGGCTCCATGTCTAGGAGATGACTGCCGCCTCTTCAAATTTCGCATGGAGTAAGATCCCTCACAGTCAAAAGCTGCCACCGGCAAGGACCCTGGCTGCCCTTGCAGGGCCAAAACCCTCCTCCAAACTGACATCAAGAAACTGGGGGGCAGAGTTCTCTTTCTCAGAGAAAACGGACACTTTTTGTGTCGCGGCGCTAAGGCACTCTGCTCTGGCTGCCTGCCTGAAATTCCGTATGATCAAGATTTTTCCAGACCCAAGTGCCATCAACTAGAACTCTGGCTGCAATTGTAGGGCTAAATGCCACCTAAAAGCTGGCATCATGCATCTGGGGGACTGAGTTTTCTTTCACTTGCAAATGCGCCATTGTTTGCATCGAAAGCAACATATCTGGGAGTTGACAGCCTCATGCTGAAATTCCGCAATGATTAAGATTCCTCGCAGACACAAGCTGCCACCTACAAGGACCCTGGCTGCCCTTGCAGGGCCAAAACCCTCCTCCAAACTGACATCAAGAAACTGGGGGGCAGAGTTCTCTTTCTCAGAGAAACGGACACTTTTTGTGTCGCGGCCCTAAGGCACTCTGTTCCCGGACGCCACCTGAATTTCTGTATGGATCAGATTTTTCGCTGACGCAAGCTGCCATCAACCAGGACTCGGGTTGCATTTGTAGGGCTAAAACCCTCCACCAAACCGACATCATGAATCTGGGGGCCTAAGTTTTCTTTCACGTGGAAAAGTGCCATCGTTTGTATCGTAGGCCCCATGTCAGGGAGTCGACTGCTTCCTCTTCAAATTCCGCATGATTAAAGATTCCTCGCAGACGCCGCAAGCTGCCACCGAGACAAGGACCCTGCTGCCCTTGCAGGGCAAAAACCCTCCTCCAAACTGACATCAAGAAAGGTGGGGGCAGAGTTCTCTTCTGCAGAGAAAAGGGACCACTTTTTTGTTTCTCGTGGCTCAGGCCACTCTGGCTCCCTTGCTGACTCTGAATATCGTATGGATGCCAAGACCCTCGCATAAAAAGAACCAGCGGCGCACTGACAGGACCCTGGCTGCCCTTGCAGGCAAAAACCCTCCTCCAAACTGACATCAGAAACTGGGGCAGAGTTCTCTTTCTCAGAAAAAGGGACACTCTTTGTGTCGCTGGCCGTAAAAGGCACTCTCCTCCGGACGGATACCCTGAATGCGCAATGGATCAAGATCCTTCCCAGACCCAAGCTGCCATCAACTAGGACTCTGGCTGCAAATGTAGGGCTAAATGCCTCCTAAAAACTGGCATCATGCATCTGGGGGACTGAGTTTTCTTTCACTTGGAAAAGCGCCATTGTTTGTATTGAAGGCCACATATCTGGGAGTTGACAGCCGCATGCTGAAATTCCGCATGGATTAAGATTCCTCGCAGACCCAAGCTGCCACCAAGAAGGACCCTGGCTGCCCTTGCAGGGCCAAAACCCTCCTCCAAACTGACATCAAGAAACTCGGGGGCAGAGTTCTCTTTCTCAGAGAAAAGGGACACTTTTTGTGTCCCGGCCCTAAGACACTCTTCCCCTCGGATGCCACCTGAACTGCCACATGGATCAAGATCCTTCCCAGACTCAAGCTGCCATCAACTAGAACTCTGGTTGCATTTGTAGGGCTAAAACCCTCCACAAAACCGACATCATGAATCTGGGGTCCTAAGTTTTCTTTCACGTGGAAAAGTGCAATCATATGTATCGTAGGCCCCCTGTCTGGGAGTCGACTGCCACCTCTTCAATTTCCACATGGAGAAAGATCCCTCACAGATCCAAGCTGCCACCGACAAGGACCCTGGCTGCCCTTGCAGGGCCAAAACCCTCCTCCAAACTGACATCAAGAAACTGGGGGGCAGAGTTCTCTTTCTCAGAGAAAAGGGACACTTTTTGTGTCCGGCCCTAAGGACCTCTGCTCCCGGACGCCACCTGAAATTCCGTATGGATCAAGATTATTCGCTGACGCAAGCTGCCACCGACAAGGACCCTGGCTGCCCTTGCAGGGCCAAAACCCTCCTCCAAACTGACATCAAGAAACTGGGGGGCAGAGTTCTCTTTCTCAGAGCAAAGGGACACTTTTTGTGTCCCGGCTCTAAGGCACTGTGCTCCCGGACGCCACCTGAAATGCCACTCGTATAAAGATCCTTCCCAGACCCAAGCTGCCATCAACTAGAACTCTGGCTGCAATTGTAGGGCTAAATGCCTCCTAAAAACTGGCATCATGCATCTGGGGGACTGAGTTTTCTTTCACTTGGAAATGCGCCATTGTTTGCATCGAAGGCCTCATATCTGGGAGTTGACTGCCTCATGCTGTAATTCCGCACAGATTAATATTCCTAGAAGACCCAAGCTGCCACCGACAAGGACCCTGGCTGCCCTTGCAGGGCCAAAACCCTCCTCCAAACTGACATCAAGAAACTGGGGGGCAGAGTTCTCTTTCTCAGAGAAAAGGGACACTTTTTGTGTCCCGGCCCTAAGCTCTCTGCTCCCGGACGCCACCTGAAATTCCGTATGGATGAAGATTATTCGCTGACGCAAGATGCCATCAACCAGGACTCTGGTTGCATTTGTAGGGCCAAAACCCTACACCAAACTGACGTCATGAATCTGGGGGTCTAAGTTTTCTTTCACGAGGAAAAGTGCCATCATTTGTATCGTAGGCCCCATGTCTGGGAGTCGAATGCCGCCTCTTCAAATTCCTCATGGAGCAAGAACCCTCACAGACCCAAGCTGCCACCGATAAGGACCCTGGCTGCCCTTGCAGGGCCAAAACCCTCCTCCAAACTGACATCAAGAAAGTGGGGGGCAGAGTTCTCTTTCTCAGAGAAAAGAAACACTTTTTGTGTCCCGGCCCTAAGGCACTGTGCTCCCTGCTGCCTCCTGAGAATTCGTATGGATCAAGATTCTTCGCACACCCAAGGTGCCACAATAAAGAGCCCTGGCTGCCCTTGCAGGGCCAAAACCCTCCTCCAAGCTGACATCAAGGAACTGGGCGGCAGACTTCTCTTTCTCAGAGAAAAGGGACACTTTTTGTGTCCCGGCCCTAAGGCACTGTGCTCCCTGCTGCCTCCTGAAATTCCGTATGGATCAAGATTCCTTGGAGACCCAAGCTGCCACCGACAAGGAACCTGGCTGCCCTTGCAGGGCCAAAACCCTCCTCCAAACTGACATCAAGAAAGTGGGGGGCAGAGTTCTCTTTCTCAGAGAAAAGGGACACTTTTTGTGTCCCGGCCCTAAGGTACTCTGCTCCTGCTGGCTCTGAAGTTGCGTATGGAATCAAGATTTCTGCGCAGACCCAGGTGCCACCGACAAGGACCGCCGCTGCCCTTGCAGGGCCAAAACCCTCCTCCAAACTGACATCAAGAAAGTGGGGGGCAGAGTTCTCTTTCTCAGAGAAAACGGACACTTTTTGTGTCCTGGCCCTAAGGCACTGTGCTCCCTGCTCCCTCCTGAAATGCCGCATGGATCAAGATCCTTCCCAGACCCAAGCTGCCATCGACTAGAACTCTGTCTGCAATTGTAGGGATAAATGCCTCCTAAAAACTTGCATCATGCACCTGGAGGACTGAATTTTCTTTCACATGTAAAAGCGCCATTGTTTGAATCGAAGGCCACATATCTGGGAGTTGACAGCCGCATGCGGAAATTCCGCATGGATTAAGCTTCCTCGCTGACCCAAGCTGCCACCGACAAGGACCCTGGCTGCCCTTGCAGGGCCAAAACCCTCCTCCAAACTGACATCAAGAATGTGAGGGGCAGAGTTCTCTTTCTCAGAGGAAAGGGACACTTTTTGTTTCTCGCCCTCAGGCACTTCTGGCTCCGTGCTGACTGCCTGAATTCCGTATGGATAGAGAAATTCCTCGCAGTACCCAAGCTGCCACCGACAAGGACGCCTGGCTGCCCTTGCAGGACGCAAACCCTCCTCCAAACTGACATCAAGAACTGGGGGGCAGAGCTCTCTTTCTCAGAGAAAAGAACACTTTTTGTGTTCCGGCCCTAAGGCACTCTGCTCCAGGACGCCACCTGAAAGTCCGTATGGATCAAGATTATTCGCTGTCGCAAGCTGCCATCACCAGGACTCTGGTTGCATTTGTAGGGCTTAAACCCTCCACCAAACCGACATCATGAATCTGGGGGCCTAAGTTTTCTTTCACGTGGAAAAGTGCCATCATTTGTATCGAAGGCCCCATGTCTGGGAATCAACTGCCACCTCTTCAAATTCCTCATGGAGCAAGATCCCTCACAGACCCAAGCTGCCACCGACAAGGACCCTGGCTGCCCTTGCAGGGCCAAAACCCTCCTCCAAACTGACATCAAGACTGTGGGGGGCAAAGTTCTCTTTCTCAGAGAAAAGGGACACTTTTTGTGTCCTGGCCGTAAGGCACTCTCCTCCCGGACGCTACCTGAAATGCCGCATGGATCAAGATCCTTCTCAGACCCAAGCTGCCATCAACTAGAACTCTGGCTTCAATTGTAGGGCTAAATGCCTCCTAAAAACAGACATCATGTATGTGGGGGACTGAGTTTTCTTTCACTTGGAAATGCGCCATTGTTTGCATCGAAGGCCACATATCTGGGAGTTGACAGCCGCATGCTGAAATTCCGCATGGATTAAGATTCCTCGCAGACCCAAGCTGCCACCGACAGAGACCCTGGCTGCCCTTGCAGGGCCCAAACCCTCCTCCAAACTGACATCAAGAAACTGGGGGGCAGAGCTCTCTTTCTCAGAGAATAGGGACACTTTTTGTGTCCCGGCCTTAAGACACTCTTCTCCTCGGACGCCACCTGAACTGCCACATGGATCAAGATCCTTCCCAGACCCAAGCTGCCATCAACTAGAACTCTGGTTGCATTTGTAGGGCTAAAACCCTCCACAAACCCGACATCATGAATCTGGGGGCAGAGTTTTCTTTCACGTGGAAAAGTGCCATCATATGTATCGTAGGACCCCTGTCTGAGAGTCGACTGCCACCTCTTCAATTTCCGCATGGAGCAAGATCCCTCACAGACCCAAGCTGCCACCGACAAGGACCCTGGCTGCCCTTGCAGGGCCAAAACCCTCCTCCAAACTGACATCAAGAAACCGGGAGGAAGAGTTCCCTTTCTCAGAGAAAAGGGACACTTTTTTTGTCCGGGTCCTAAGGCTCTGTGCTCCCTGCTGCCTCTTCTAATTCTAAATGGATCAAGATTCCTCGCAGACCCAAGCAGCCACCGACAAGGACCCTGGCTGCCCTTGCAGGGCCAAAACCCTCCTCCAAACTGACATCAAGAAAGTGGGGGGCAGAGTTCTCTTTCTCAGAGAAAAGGGACACTTTTTGTGTCACGGCCCTAAGGCATTCTGCTCCCGGACGCCACCTGAATGACACACGTATAAAGATCCTTCCCAGACCCAAGCTGCCATCAACTAGAACTCTGGCTGCAATTGTAGGGCTAAATGCCTCCTAAAAACTGGCATCATGCATCTGGGGGACTGAGTTTTCATTCACATGGAAATGCGCCATTGTTTGCATCGAAGGCCACATATCTGGGAGTTGACTGCCTCATGCTGTAATTCCGCACAGATTAAGAATCCTCGCCGACCCAAGCTGCCACCAAAAAGGACCCTGGCTGCCCTTGCAGGGCCAAAACCCTCCTCCAAACTGACATCAGGAAACGGGAGTGTGGCAGTGGTGCAGGTTACCCCAGAAGAAGAATTTCCAATGAGAAAGCCCTGGGGGGAGGAGGAGGGCTCCCCCGAGGTAGAGCAAACAATAGTTTAGCCCAGAAGAGGCTGGGCTCGAGACAGGTTAATACCCCCAGGGCTCATTGGGGAGCACCACCTGGCCATCTGAGTTAGTCACCCCCACTTTCCTAGAGAGTTCTCAGTTACTCGGTTGTTCATTGTATCACTCCCCTGTCTGTAACCCTCGCTCATCCCCCTTCTATCCCTGGTTCGCTCCCTGTCCCCTGCTCCTCCCCAGTTCCTCCCCTCTGCTACCCGGTGATTGGTCACCGGGGGAACAATAAAAGATCGTGTCCCAGGGGAATCGAGGTCCTCCGATCCCCGGTGCCACAGAGTGCAGAACCTCGTGTCTGTGTCTCTTCATTCCTGGGTTGGAGGAACCCCCTGAGGTGTGGGAGAGTTCGCCTACCGAGCAGCTAGCAGGGAGCAAGGGCAAGAGTCGCTCGGCGATTGGGAACGAGGCTGGCCCCCGAGGACCCAAGTCGCATCCGCCTTTGCTAGTAGCCACCTCCACTCTACCGAGGAGGCAGGCGGACGGCCAAAGCTGACGCTCAACGTGCGGCATTTGGTCAGCTTGACCACTTGCCTCATCGGAGCGACCTTCGCCAGAAGCGCGCCGTTGCAGCGTCGGCCGCCCTTCCTGAAGAGCTCCGCGTTTTAGTGGACTTTTCGGGAGGGGAGATCGAGCAACCTCTCTCCCGACGGAGTGTGGAGAGAGCCTCGGTCACCACACCACCCTAGCCAGAGGACTGTGACCGGCGGTCAGGGACGGGAGAGGTGCCAGGGATCCGGGACCCGGCACGTGGAGTAAAATCGCTGCGCAGTGTCCGGAAAGTGAGTTTAAGAATTTCCCCTGACCCCACCACGTTAGCTTTCCTGTTTACCTCGGCTAGGAGTTGCTGCCGTTATGGGTGCCCGGCTTTCCAGGCAGCAAAAGGGGTTTTACTCCCAAATTAAGGGAGTTTTAACTGCGGAGGGGAAGCGTTTTTCGAAACCTCTTTTAAGGGAATTCGTTAGATGGGTTTTTATTCAGTTTCCCTCGGTTTCTTTAGATTTAGTTCGAGATCTGGGCTTTTGGGACAAAGTGGGGGATTTAGTAACTAAAAAGGTTCGGGAGGGAGATGTTAGCATTACTCGTTTTTATTCGGTTTTGATTTTAATTTGCGATTCTTTGAGGGGACTTAGAAAGGGGAAAGTTGAAACCCCGGTTCCTCCTACCCCACTTTCCCTGCCGCCCCACTCTCCTCACCCCCCTTCCCTGGGGCGTCGAGACTCGCGTCGGGTGTCGTTTGCCCTCGATCCCCCGCGATCTCCGGCGCTCCCTGGCCGGTGGGGAGGGGGCTCCTCCGCGCCGGACCTTCCCTTGGATGTTTTGCCTGTGCCCGGGTGCCCGGTTGCGCCCGTTGTGCCCCCCCCTTATCGTGGTTATGGAGGAGAGGATAGCCGCGGTGAGGAGCGGGATGGCGCCGGCCGCGCGGCCAGCGCGCCTTCCACCCCCCGTTTTGGCGCCAAAAGCCGTTTTGCGCGGGATCCCTCCCCTTCCCCGGACTCCCCCCCTGAGCCTGCCCACGGAGTCCTCCGCCCCCGGGGCCGTCCCTCCCCCTGCGTCGCGTCGGGGCGTGGTATCGCGTCGGGCCCCTCCCATCCCCTCGGGACCTCCAGCCGGCCCCGCGCGGCATCCGTCCCCTCGCGCGCCGCCCTCTCCGGCTCCGATTCCCACGCCCCCCCTTCCGGGCCCCGGAGCCCAGAACCCGAAAGGGAGGGGGCCGAGGCCTGCCGGCACCCCGGGCCCCGGAGCCTAGAACCCGGAAGAGAGGGGGCCGAGGCCTGCCGGCACCCCGGGCCCCGGAGCCTAGAACCCGGAAGAGAGGGGGCCGAGGCCTGCCGGCACCCCGGGCCCCGGAGCCCAGAACCCGGGAGGGGGGAAGCCAAGGCCTGCCGGCGCCCCGGGCCCCGGAGCCTAGAACCCGGAGGCCCACAGGCCGAGGCCGGTGCCGAGGCCTGGGGCCGGGCCCCAGCCTGCCCGGGTTCAGATCACCTGGAGCCCGGGGGCCCAGGGGGCGTGGCCCAGGAGGCGGGACAAAGCCTGGTAGCCCTACCGGTCCACCTGGGTAAGCGTGGCCGGAATCCCCAGTGGGAGCCTTTTCCATTCTCCCAGCTGCGAGACCTATGTAAGATGATCAGTGACCACGGGCTGGAATCATCTTACAGCCAGGGCATGCTCAGAGCAACCTTTAGGTCCAACCTCGTAGTCCCGGAGGACCTTAAGTCAATTATGGAAGGGATCCTAACTCCTGAAAATTATATGCTATGGGAAAGAGCTTGGAAACGCCTACTAGAATACCTCCTGGGAGAATACGATGGGGAAGATGAGGTCGATGACCTGACAATGGACCACCTAGCAGGCGAGGGGGACTTTAGCAAGGGTGAGGAGCAGGCTGCACAGCTCCCAACGAGAGCGATTAGAGACGTACAGCAGGCGGCGCTGAGGGCCTTCCTGACGCTACCATCTGCGGAGGTGCCTTCACATGGGTATGCCACCATCAGGCAACAACCAGAGGAGAGCTTTGTTAAGTTTGTAGGCCGAGTGAGGATGGCTCTCGAGAAACAGGAAGAAGACCCCTCAAACCAAGCAAAGCTCCTCCGGTCAGTGGCATACACCAATGCCAACGCTGCCTGCAAGGCAGTCCTAAAAACCCTCCCCAAATTGCCTCGGCCCACCTTAGAGGCACTGTTAGAAGCGTGCGCCGAGATCACCCCCGAGCCATCAGTAGCAACCCCTCCTCCAGGCCACGGACCCCAACAGCAAAGGAGGTATGTGACAGCAGCGGGGGCTGCCACCCCTGAAATTGACAATAACCGAACTGGACATAACAAGTGTTATAACTGTGGACAGGGTGGGCACATCGCACGCTTTTGTCCAAAGCCCCGGAGAAATAACACCTCTTGTTCTAAGCCTCCCGCAGGTCCCGGAGCGGTGCTCTGCCCGTGTTGCCGCCAGCACCAGGGAAACAGGCAGAAGAGCGCAGTACAGCACTGCGCTGTGACACCAAATTAAATGCTGACAACACCGGGACCACCATCACCGCTCCGGCGAGACCGCCCGCCACACCATCGGCGGGAGAGGGGGACACTGCAGCGGCTAAGGACAGGACCAGGTTCCACCTGGTAAGTGCCCACCCTCAACATGTCACCAACACAGACTTTCGTAGTTATAACGTGTTTCTTTGTGGAGACATTTATAAGAGGACAGAGCTTTTGGTCGTGGGGGACTCCACGAGGGGCCCTCTCGGGCTCTTTGTGCTCCCTCAGATTGTTACAGCTATCCCGGGACAGACTTTTAAAATCACCGCCGCCTGTCACTCGGCCCCCTGGTTCGTGTCCAAGGGCCAGTGGCTGGCTCATGCAATAATTATTCCGGAGGACCTTCCCAAGACGAAGATGACACCACGGGCCATGTACTCAGAGCTCCTGGGGACCGACAAGCCCACCCTGTCTTGCCGCCTCAAAAACGGCTAGGCAGCGGTGCACATCCGAGGAATGATGGACACAGGATCAGACGTGACTATCATTTCAGCAGCAGAGTGGCCACATGGATGGGGGCTCCGGCCCTCAACCGAAAACATCACCGGACTTGGGGGAGACGTTATGCCCCAGAGGTCCACTAATAACATCTTGGTGGAGGGGCCGGACGGTCATGTTGCCACGGTAAGACCATACGTGGTGGCCTCTGGCTTCAACCTCTGGGGTAGGGACCTTTTGTCACAATGGGGGACCAGGCTAGAAATCCCAGATACACCAGGGGATTTCTAGCTGGGGCCGCTGCTGGGCGCCCCACCCATGGCTCTGTCCCGCAACTCACCTGGAAAACTGACAAGCCGGTGTGGGTGGAGCAGTGGCCCCTCACTAAAGAGAAGTTGAGCGCCCTACGGTCACTCGTGGAAGAGCAAATTTCCAAGGGTAATGTTGTCCCATCAGACAGCCCTTGGAACTCCCCTGTCTTTGTCATCCGCAAGGCTGGCGGAGGCGGGTGGAGGCTTCTCCACGACCTACGTAAGATCAACGAGGCCATTGTTGACATGGGTCCCCTTCAGCCGGGATTACCATCCCCGGCAATGCTCCCCCGAGCATGGCCACTCGCAGTTATTGACATCAAGGACTGCTTCTTCTCGATCCCGTTGCACCCAAATGATGCGCCGCGGTTTGCCTTTTCTGTGCCGTCTGTGAACAGGCAGGCGCCCCAAGAGAGGTACCACTGGCGGGTGTTGCCCCAGGGAATGAAAAATTCCCCTGTAATCTGCCAGTGGTACGTAGCCCAAGTACTGTCGCCAGTGAGGAAAGCCTTCACGAAATCCATAATTTTCCACTACATGGATGATGTTCTTGTCTGTGCTCCTTCCGAGCACCTACTAGAAAAGACTCTCAAAGCCGCCATCGATGCCATCCAGCGTGCCGGGATGACCATCCATCCAGACAAAGTACAACGCGCCCTACCGTGGAAGTACCTCGGCATCCGCATCGGTGAGCGGACCGTCGCACCCCAGCAGCTCGACATCGTGGACGAGCCCAGGACCATGCGGGAGTTACATCAGCTATGCGGGAGTATCAACTGGGTTCGTCCACTGCTGGGGCTGACGACGGCAGACCTCGCCCCCTTGTTCGATCTCCGGAAGGGCGGTGAGGGACTCGACTCTCCAAAGCAGCTTACCACCGATGCCAGGGCTTCCATAGGTAAGGTGCGCAAAGCCTTAGTCTCCAGGCAC